>LR750175.1:384356-512652 GCA_902729485.2 Mus minutoides | reverse complement strand
CCAAGTGCTACCAATATTGATTCTGGGTTTTGGTGTATGTGTTCATGTGCGTACATGTATACTCACTTGGCGGTCAGAGGTCAGCCTCCGGTGTTGTTGATTAGGACTCTGTCCACATCTATTTACTTGGCATTGAGACAGGGATCTCACTGGCCTGGAACTTACTAACATTAGCCTTGTTAGCCAGTGAGCCACAGGGACCCATGTGTGTCCACTTGCTGAGAGCTGGGGTGACAAGTTCTTCCCGGCTTTTTCACTTGAGTCCCGGTGATGAACTAAGGTCCTCACACTTAGACAATCAGCACTTTCCTGAATCCCCCAAGCATTCCACTATGTTGTTAAATCTCTTTGCGAACTCTCATCTTAATAAGTATATTATGTCAGTATCTTACAGTCATTATAATTTAAAAGTAGTGAAGCTACCTGGGTAGCCAGGCAGAAACCCAGGTCTACTGTCTTCCACCCTTAAGGCTGAATATGGGGTCCCTATGTTTTGTTATTGTTGTTCTTTTGTTCTTATGTCTTGAAACTGTCTCATGTAGCCTAGGCTGGCTTTGAACTCTTGATCCTCCCACCTCCAACTCAAAAATGTTGTGATAATAGGTATGTAAAAGGACACAGCTTGGTTTTGCCCTACTTTGAGAGTGGACACACTTCAGCTAATCCTCAGTTTCCTACAACCAAACCATGTCCCCCCAGGGTCAGAAGGTCATGCAAACAGAACCGTGTGCAAGGAGGATCTTCAGAGCCTTGGGGTCCTTTGCTGGTGAGGTGGTGAAGAAGCATCAGATTCTGCTGAGATGAGGGCCCTGACTATCTCACACCTAGCCCAGTTCCCCGTGTGGAAAGTGAACTGTCCAATAAGAGGCCCGTAGTACCAACTACTGCACTATTCCCTGCTCTCTCAGGAAGACGTGAATGAAACTGCTGATGTGGTTACTGCTGAGAGAAAGAGAGAGACAGAGACAGAGTGTGTGTGTTATGGGCCATCCTCTGCTTCTGAGCTGTCCCTCCATCTGAGAGGCACAAGGCCACATATTTACAGAGCTGACTTTCATGTAAATAGCAAGCACCCCTTGTCAGCCTGGGCCCATGGAATGAAGGCAGCAATGACTCTGTCAGTTGACTGAAGCATTCTCAGGCAATGTGTCTGGACAAGTCCCCACTTATCTCACACCCAGGGATGATTGTGACCATAGCTACATTGAGACATAATATTAGCCTGCTTGTCATCCCCACTTCTCATGCTGCCTCTCCGTTCCATCCTTGACCCTATTCTCTTTCAGCAGTTCCTGTGTGCACTTGAGAACCTATTCTGTAGGTCTGGGACTTTAATTCAGACCATTTGTGTCAAGTTTGAGGAAAAGAACACATACCTCAGTCTTTGAGAAACGGACAAGTCCCCCTTTTCTTACCCCAATCCCAGGAGGCAGAGTTACATGATGTTTACATCTCTGAGACTCCACTGACTGGTGGCCAGGGGCAGGGTGAGAACCCTTCTAAATCTCTGCCAGCCTCGCCTAAACCATCACATACCAACACCAGAGTATAAGCAAAAGCTACGTGCGCACTCTCCAGACACCCACTCAAGCCTGTCCCCAGGTTATGGCGCTGCCTCCTCCTTTTCTCTCCCATGAGTACTGAAAGGGACAAGGACTGAAGGCCCCCAGGAGTGTATCTGCTGCTGAGCCTATCCCCCCTGTGTGTCCTCCATCAGAGAAGATTGGGTTTGGATTCCCACCAACACCATCAAACTTGAAATGCTGGCATTTCTGAACCAAAAGAAGAAAGGGAAGCCTTTCACGTCTCAGTTTTTCGTTTGTGAAGTGGGAATAATAATAATGATAATACTTTCGTAGGTAATCTGAGGATTTGATTCATGGAAAGCACTTAGCCAAGCCTGCATACCAACCCTCAATTCCCTGTATCAACAAAAATTCATGAATATCATAGTTAGGGTTTCTATTGCTGTAGTGGAACACTGTGACCAAGGCAACTTTGGGAAGAACAAAGGGTTTATTTAGTTTATCCTTCTGCATCACAGATTACCACCAAAGGATGTCAGGACAGGACCTCAGGCAGGCAGGAACCTGGAGGCAGGACCTGATGCAGAGGCCATAGAGGATGCTACTTACTTGGCTTGCTCCTCATGGCTTGCTCAGCCTGCTTACTTAGAGAACCCAGGACAACCAGCCCAGAGATGGCACCACCCACAATGGACTGGGCCCTCCCCCATCAATCACTAATTAAGAAAATGCCCTACAGACATGCCTACATTCTGATCTTATGGAGGCATTTTATCAGTTGAGGCTTCCTCCTCTCAGAGTTTGTGATAAGTTGAAAGGAATCTAGCCAGCACAATGAGTGAATGAATGAATGAATGAATGAATGAGTACAAATTGAATCTTTACAGATATGTAGTAAATTTTCACTTAGATTTGATTATTGAAATCCAACAGAAGTGAACAAATATCAGCTTCTTTTTTTTAGGTTCTTTATTTTTGTTGTTGTTTGTTTGTTTGTTTTTTGAGACAGGGTTTCTCTGTATAGCCTTGGCTGTCCTGGAACTCACTCTGTAGACCAGGCTGGCCTCGAACTCAGAAATCCGCCTGCCTCTGCCTCCCGAGTGCTGGGATTAAAGGTGTGTACCACGCCCAGCAGCTTAGCTTCTTCTTCTTCTTCTTCTTCTTCTTCTTCTTCTTCTTCTTCTTCTTCTTCTTCTTCTTCTTCTTCTTCTTGTTTTTTTTTTTTTTTTTTTTTTTTTTTTTTTTTTTTTTTTTTTTTTTTTTTTTTTTTTTTTTTTTTTTTTTTTTTTTTTTTTTTTTTTTTTTTTTTTTTTTTTTTTTTTTTTTTTTTTTTTTTTTTTTTTTTTTTTTTTTTTTTTTTTTTTTTTTTTTTTTTTTTTTTTTTTTTGGTTTTTCGACACAGGGTTTCTCTGGATAGCCCTGGCTGTCCTGGAACTCACTTTGTAGACCAGGCTGGCCTCGAACTCAGAAATCTGCCTGCCTCTTTCATTCCTACATGTAACAATGCATTTTGATCTTGTTCATTCTACTCCTTAAATAAAGTGACTCCTGACAAATCCACCTCCACCACTCCTTGCTCTGACTCCACGTAAATCCACCTGTACTCCAATCTCATGGTGTTTTGTTGTTTTTTTGTTTTTGTAACCCACTGAGTCCAATCTGGACCGTCCACAAACACGTGAATGTGGGATCATCCACAGCAGCATGTCAACCCAGCAGGGGTCACTCTTCCCCTCTCTCCTTGCAGCCTTCGGTTGTTAACAGCTCTTCAGCTAGGTGTGGGAGCTCGGGAGCCCTTCTCCCTCCTTGCTAGGATGTGCATTCATTCCCAGCTGCTCTGAGTTCATGACTACAGTGGTCCGGTCCTGTCTGGAAGACATGTCACACACACCTGTAGTCTCAACACTTGCAGAGATGGGAGTGAGGTGGATCATGAGTTCAAGGCACAACTGGGTTACCTAGTAAGATCCTCTCTAAGCAAAGCAAAGCAAACCAAACCAAACCAAACCAAACATTACTGTCTTCAGTACCTGACATGTGTGTTTCCCACCTCAAAATACCTTTCTATTCCCCTAGGACTATACTTTGTTATATGAAGAGGCAAAATACTTTCAACTTCAGCCAATGTTGTTGGAGATGGAGCGATGGAAACAGGACAGGGAAAGTGGCCGCTTTTCACGGCCCTGCGAGTGCCTCGTGGTGCGTGTGGCCCCGGACCTTGGAGAAAGGATCACACTCAGTGGGGACAAGTCCTTGATAGAAGAAGTGTTTCCCGAGATAGGCGACGTGATGTGCAACTCGGTCAACGCGGGCTGGAATCACGACTCAACACATGTCATCAGGTTTCCACTAAACGGCTACTGCCACCTCAACTCAGTTCAGGTAAGGCATCCAGTAGCATGTGGCATCAAGGCAGTTCATGCTGTCGCTCAACCTGGCTGCCGCTGCCTCCTTTTCTCCAGGGAGCTGAGGAACTCCGCTGCGCAGTGCTTGTGCTGGGTAGGTGGTTTCCAGCCTCCACCACATCCATCCCATAAATCCACAAGTATTAACTGAATACCTACTATGTATATACCTACTGTGAGTGTGTGTGCCTACTGTGAGTGCAGGTGATATAGAAAAGAACAAAATAGACAACAGCTCTGTGTTTGTGGACAGAAGTGGTGTTGGGGCAGACATTAACCAACATAAATGCTGCCAAATAGTATTAAGAGGATGTCTGGGGCACCGTGTTTGTATTAGCATTTGTCACTGTAACAAATACTGGAGAGAAACAACTTGAAGTATTTTGACTTATGGCCCAGAGGTGGTCACTTGGTTCCACTGTTCCTTGAGCTATAGTGAGTAGAAGATCATGGCTGACGAGTGTGGTAGAGTATGACAAGAGTGTCATCTCATGGTGGCAAAAAAGCAGGGTGGGGCCTAGGCAAGATGTGCCCCTTAGGATTACACCCTCAAGTGAGCTACCGCCTCCAGCCAGGTTTACCTCCTAACAGTCCATTCAGTGCGAACTCTCAGAGAATCAAGGAATCCACGAGGTCTGTGTCCTCTGACTGTCTAACAGCTGGAGACCAGGCTCTCCCTGTGCAGACCTTGTAAGGCACACTGCACACAGCCCCTAGTGGTCTTCCAGTCAGAATGATGCCCTTGGCATGTTGAGGGCCATCAAGGCTGCCGCTTGAAAGAAAGGGAGTCAGAGAGTGAGCATAGGCTAGCACATGACATCAGGGATGATGGGAGACAATCCTGGTGAGCTTCAGAGAGAGCTCTGGGTCTTCTGTCAGCACTCTGGCTCTTCTGTGAGGTTTGGGGGTGGGGGGTGTTGGGTTGCACTGGGTTCATTTGATTATGTGAGACAAGTTGAAAGCCAGTGGGGCAATCTGAGCAGAAGAGTGAACTGCCATAACTTGTGTTTCAAAATAAATACTCCAGGGCCCACGAATGTAGATCAGTTGGTAGAGTGCTTACCCAGCATGCATTTGGCACTGAGTTTGAGTCTTAGTACCACATAAGCTGTGGTGCATACCTATAATTCTAAACTTGGGAGTTTGAGGCAGGAGGATCAGAAATTCACAGTCAGGCTAGAGAGATGACCAGTGGTTAGGACCATCAGGGTCAGTCCAGCAGTCACATTGCTTGATTTACAGCTGCCTGCAGGTCTAGCTCTGGGATCTTCCCTCCTTGTCTCCTTTGGCAACATACTGTTGTTAGTGATGCACATACTGAAAAGCAGACATGCATATACATATAAATATAAATATAAATAAATAAAATTTAAAAGAAATTCAAGTCATCTTCACCTATTTAGCAAGTCCAAGACCAACTCCGTCTATATCTGTCTACAAGAGACCCTGTCTCAAAAACAAAACAAAATAAAAACAAAAAAACAAAAGCTAAAGCTCTAGCGGCAGACGAAAGTAGTAGAGAGAGAAGCCAGGAAGGAGGTTACAGAGCGATGATCTGAGGACAGTTGAAAAGTCTCACAAGGGTTTCTGACTGTGGCCAGGGTGTATATGAAGCCCTACATGTTTCTGACAGGACTGAGTGGAACTGTCACTGTTCTGAGGTGGAGACATCTTTGGGAGAAGAAAACGACGGGCTGGGATTCAGGATTTTGGTTTAGACCCTGGGACGTGCTGTATGCCTTTGATGCTGATAGATGTTGTTTCCATCTTAGCTCAATGTGCATCAGCCCTCTTCCCCTGGTCTGTGGCCAGTGGGTCACTGCCCTCTGACAACAACTCTAGCAGATGAGCTTTGCCAGTGTGCCTGTCAGAGGTGCACCTGAGTCTTCCCAGCGAAGCCCTTTGACACTGAGCTCTGTTAAGAGGCAGTAGGCCGAAAGTCCTCCACCTCTCTGGACCTGGAACTGGCTCCTGGCTTTGTTCACTGTTTGGTCAACGGTGGCAAAGTGCCCATCTGGCTCATACAGCATCTATCTATACTCCATTCCCAACACCACTAAGTACTCTTCAAGAGTTTAAAGGCTAGAAACACTCAAGGGATCATACTGCCTCAGAGGAATTGTTACACACTCTTTATGCCTTTTAAAATGTATAAGCAGTCGTCCCAGAGCACAATAGCAGGAAACTCATATAAAATGGGACCCACCAGCATCCAGAGAAAGGTGTCCAGTCTTACCCGGTTCCAAAGGGCAACAGTTGCATTCTCTCCTGTGTGGATGGCACCCCCAGAGGTGTGCAGTGGCCCTACAAGGGAACATGGACAGAGCAAGTCCTGAGTGGCAGGTGTTGCCTCTAAATGCTTGTGAAGCCTCAAAGCCTTTCTTCTCCCACACACCTTGCCATGTTCCCTAGAGAGCCGACCATAGCATTCAGAGCCAAGTAAGATCTCAGCCCCACCCCTTGGCCAGGGAACACCTTTCATCTTTCATATGCCTCATCTGCTGGCCAGAGCAGCTGTGCACATTTCACCTGAAGCAGCTTCCTCATTCAACGAGGCCCAACCCATTCCTGCTTTGACTCTACCCACCACCCAGAGAAAGACACCCGTCTGTCAGTACACAGAGATTTAGGGACAGAGCATGAGATACCTGATACATTCAATTATTTAAACATTCCCAAAACGTTTCTAAACCTAACAACGTCTGCTTTGGACTTGCTGTTTAGTTAGTAATAAGTCCAGGCCTTGTGAGTTAGCTCAGCGGGAAGAGATGCTTGCCTTCAAGCTTGTTAACTTGAGTTTAATTCCTGAGACCCACAGAATAGAAGAAAGATGACATCTGATCTCCATGGATGGACAGACACACACACATACACACACACACACTGAATATCTAAGTAAATAAATAAATGGAAAAAGATTAAAAAAAAAAAAAAGCAGTGACTTCCTAAGTTGTGTACATGACATTGAAACAAGCACTAGACCACATGGAAGCCAGCACAGGATCATTCCAGATATTCATCACGGTCTGTGTTTGAGAACCTCTGGGGAGGAAGAAGGCTCATTACTGTCTGATGGCTCCTCACATTCACATGTCCTCTCCTAATGAGGCAGAAGATCCTTTCGAAGCACACTGAGGCAGCTCTCACACAGCGTCTTCTCAGAGAGCTGTTTTCAACCACTGTATTCACCAGCCACCAGAGCACCTGGAACTTGAGTTAGGGATGGGCCCCATCATCATCCTGTGCATAGGCCAATGAGCACAGACATGTGCAGTGAATTCACCTGCACAAACTGAGGGCTACCCTGGGGAGGGCTTGCCACTATTCTCAGTCTCTGGTTTGTGTGTTTGGAGCACATGCTCTTGTTTTTCCAATCTCTTCTAGGATGTTATGTTGCTTCTGTATTACATATAAAAGTTGGTGATGAAAAAAAAAAACTTAAGAAACCAGAAATGTAGCTGAATGGTAGGTAGAGTGCTTGCCTAGCATGCACAGGTCCTGGGTTCAATTCCCAATGCTACAGTTGATTAATTGATTAATTAATTAATTAGAACTAGGATTGCTTTGCTTAGTTACATTTAGGGTTTTGTTTGCTTGTTTTCAGCCAGACTCTCTCTCTCTGTAGCCCAGGCTAGCTCCACATTCTTGGCCCTCCTCTCTTTGCCTCCCAGATTATTGACATTTGTGGAGTTACTTAACAGCAGTCTACTCCACTCCAGAAAAGAAATGAAATAAGTTTATTTTAAAAGTTACGGTCTATGATATCCCTTTTCTTTCACGTTATGTAGAATTTAATTATATCCAATGCACTATCTGTTGCATTGCAGAAAAGCAGAATGCACTCAGCTTCCTGTACTTCCCCTATCTCAGCACTGCAGGGATGGCTTCCTGCACCCGGCTAGCATTTGACTTCACAGTTAAATAACAGGTCGTGTAGCCAAAACCGGACGTTTACAGAATCTTCTTGATTGTTTACAACACTAGGGCTCAAAACCACGGTCCTGTACATACTGGGCTAGCACTCTACAACTGAGTGACGGCTCTGTTAGAAATAGCTTAATGTGGGGTATATTTTCTAATGAAAAACCATTGCCTTCATTCTTGAATGTACAGGAATTGAGCTTTGGCACACATCTTTGGTGTGTCTATGCCTTGCCCCTAAGCAGACACCTATCTTGGTTTTTTACAGGTCCTTGAGCGGTTGCAGCAAAGAGGATTTGAAATTGTGGGTTCCTGTGGAGGAGGAGTGGACTCGTCCCAGTTCAGTGAATATGTCCTCCGACGGGAACTGAGGCGGACACCCCGAGTACCCTCAGTCATCCGGATAAAACAGGAGCCACTGGACTAAACAGACATATTTCTTATGCAAAAAGAAAACATATACAACCAATAACAATATGAGAAAAGGGACATTTGTGTGCAGCTGGGACAGTAAACCAAGCTCTGAACCTAAAATTGAATAAAAGACATTTATATCCACTAGAAATCACACCTGTATTCATATGGGAACAATTGGAATCATGATATCCTCAAGATGTAAAAAAGTATATAAATATATAAATATCTATATGTCAAAAGGTAGGAAATGCAAGGAGAGAGAGAGAGAAAGAGAGAGAGAGCGTGCGCGTGAGAGAGAGTGCTGCAGTGGGTGCTGTGATGACCGTGGTGTTCTGGGCCTCTGAGGTCTCTGTCCAGTAAATAAGCCATGAGCAGGGAGGACAGAGTCTCCTTACTGCTTCATTGCCAACAGCCATCCATTGTTTCTTTTTTCTTTATCATTCTTTTCTTTTTTTAAAACAAACAAAAACACCTTGGCTGGTGTTTCTTTGCAAGTGGAGGTTTTATGTCTGGTCAGGTAGGGACCAGAAGGGAATTCAGAGAACCACTAAAGAGCACACCGCCCGGGATGTTCGGTAGACAGGACATCTGGACTGCAGTCTGTACAGGACTGGCACTTTTGTCCACCGCACAGCCGCAACCTTTCCTTTGTTTTTATGCTGATCGTTTGGCAGAGGGGCCAGAGTTATTACTTGCTAGAGAACTCCAGTTTCAGTCTGCTGCTTTCCTACAATTTTTTCAGATTTTATAATGTATTAAATACAATAAACTCTGTTTTAAAAAATGAGTTCTGTGTAGAGCACACGTGTTGGGATGAGAATGAATTAAAGTGAAATTTTTCCTTTTTTTTTCTCTCTCTCTTGTGTTGAACATCAAAAAGTGGTTAACAGCTAGAGTCAAAAGCACAAAAAAGATAAGGATATAGCGATTTGTTCTAGAAAGTTCTTTTTCAATGTAGCCAGTGTTTCCTGCGCTTTGTCATTCTGTCTTGATGAGGAGCATGAGGACGGTGAATTCTACCACTGAGCTCCTTCCTTCCTCAGCCCCCTCTCTGTACCTCCTCGCTGGAGGAGGCTCGGATAGCCTATGCAGAACTCGGAATCACTCACCCTAGAAGGTCTTGACTTCTGGTCCTCCGGCCTCCATCTCAGATTCTGGGATTATATGTTGCACCACCATGCCTGGACTCTTCATTCCTACAAACTTTTGAGTCTCGCTTAGATTTCTTGCTGCAGAGGTAGCTGGATAAATATCGGGTGGGCGGCTTCGCATGTGTTCTTAGCTTGTGATTCTGGGATCCTCAGGCACACACTGGTCTTGGTTGGTCTGCCCCTGCCGTATATGATACCATCCAGGGAGTCGGCAGGGCTATGATGTCCAAGGCAACCTATCTGGGTGGCTGCCAATCGTATGACTGTGAGGCTCCCTGTGGCTAAGACCCCTTCATCAAGCTGCCTCTGTAAGTACTCTGAGAAGCAAGCTATGGGGAGTGCAGTCCTGTAAGAGGCCATGCCCAGACCTGTACTGCGACTCTGTTCTGTTTACTGAGCAGACATGACCAGTTCAGACTGAGTAGAAGGGCATAAGACCCACCTGCTGAGGAGAATAACAACAAATTTGCAGCCAACTTGAACCCACTATCATTATCAGCCAAAAGAAGGGTGTTATAACTTTGCAGGTGATAAGGGAAAATGTTGCAGCTAAAGCAAGCATTCTTACCAGTCAGAAAGGCATAAACCCAGGAGTCCATCAGACTTCAAACTTACCAGTCAGAAAGGCATAAACCTAGGAGTCCATCAGACTTCAAAGCTAAGTCCTCAGCCATTTCAGGGCACTGGTGATTCCAGTTTTCTTTCTTTGTAGCTTTCTGCTACCTTTCTTTCTTACATCCTCCTTCCAGACACCCCAAAGCACCTGGCATGCTGCTAAGATTGGCAGGTAAGCTATAATGTGGTTTTGGTGCGGTGATGCTCCTCTGGTGATGGGCTCTTTCCATCCTGAACTTACCTTCCTGTTTTAAATTAAAAAGCCTGTGCCTGAGGACAGCAGTAATGAAAATATCATGGCTACTGGGACTAAAAGTAAGCTGTTAATGTCTGCTGCCCCTCTCGGAAACACCGAGGCAGCCCAAACATTGAATTTCTTTAGTGATTGCCAACAAGGCTGCCACACTCTTCCATAATGTCCCCTCAGATGAGATAATAAACCACAGGATCCGACACAGACAGCCAGGGCTGCCCTGCCAGCTGCTCTGGCATCCCTGTACTACTGCAAGAATGAAATTTTACCCTGGTTCTTACTAGCAATTTATTTTCATTAGACAAGACAGCTCCAAAACATTAAAACAGGCCCTGCTCTGGAATTCTATTGGTTACAGTCAAGCTTCCATTTAGCGCTGAGGAGATGGCTCAGTCAGTAAAGCGTGCCTTGCAGACATGAGGATGTGAGTTTGAGCCCCAGGCCCCATGCAAAAAGTCAGGGTCAGTGACGGACAGCACACACTTATCATTCCAGTGCTGGAGAGGTGGGAGGTAAGGCAGGCAGATCCTAGAGCTCGCTGGCCAGCTGGCCTAGTCAGCTCAGCAAAGATCCAGGCGAGGGAGAAACCCTTAAACAAAAAGGCTGAGAAATGCCTTCACACATGGCACACACGCACCTGCATACACACGAACACAATACCTGATACTCAACGTCATCTCTGGAGTTAGAATTGCCTCCCCCACAGTGCAGGTACCTCACAGAACTGTGTGCCCCGACTGTAACCTCAGGAGATTGAGCTCAGTGGAACCGATTCCCTTCGTATTCTCGATGGTCTTAGTTCTAGTAAGATCCCTAGCTGATCTGTACTTCAGAAGCAATGGGTTAGTGGGTTACAGCCTCAAAGTCTCACTCCCTTCTCACTCTCCAATATATAGTTCCTATGCAAATCTGACCGCCTGAGCTTATAGCAACCTGGACAGCTGCGGTTTGTCCTCTTGAGGATCTAATCAAGGATTGCATGTGACAGTTATCAATAGTGTCTCTTTAGACACCTGAGAAGTTTTCCTTTGAGAGGAGGACCCATCTAAAGAGTCTAGCTCACTTCTTTGGTAACAGTATAAAGGCTTGGATCTGCCTAGCTGGTCCCTTGGTAGAGTCAGATGAGGATTTTCTTTTTCTGCAAGAACATCGCATAGATGGGGTCCTGTCCTTACTGCATCACATCGTAAAGTTGCCTTGTTTCTTGTTGATGATGACAATTTTTTGTTGTGGTTGTTGTTATAGTTTGAGGCAAGCTCTCACCATATAGCCCTTGAGGGCCTGGAACTCCCTCTGTGGAGCCTGCCTCTGCCTCCGGAGTACTAGAAATAAAGATGTGCCACCATGGCTGGCCAGTTTCCACCTCTTGCGTAAAGTGACCTCCACCAGATGTAAAACTTGGTTTTTCTCTTCATAATTGTTAATTAATCCACATATATGTCTGATGGTTTTACCATACATTACCAGTATTTTCAATTAATTTTTACCTTGTTGGTTATATAAATCAAAAAAGTGTACTTCTTTGAATGGCTAAACCACTGATTTTTAAAACAACTATTTTTATATAGAAGAAAAGTACATTTGTAGTAGACACGGGGTAGACAAACCACAGTCTCTGACCTGCCCTTTCTTAAGAAATACTTTGGGAAAATAGAGCAAGCCCAAACTGGGTTCCAACTCGCAGGTTGGTTTCTACATAGGAATCAGAGCCATGCACTGTCACGCATTGGGCATGCTCGGTGTGCCGGAAGATGAAATGAAGTACTTCAAGTAACTAAGACTCTGAGACATGAAGTAAACAGCGCAGTGGAAGTTAATGTTCCATTAAAAGCTTTTATAGGCGGGCTCAAAGGAAACTACAGCATCAAGGAAAAATAAATTTCAAGTTGCAACATTAGAGGAATACAAACAGCTTCTTTTTTTAACTACACGTATCTATTTGTTATTGTTGTTGCATGCATACGTGTGCCACAGTAGTGTGGAGGTCCATGAGTAAGCTGTGGGAGGCAGTCGTGCCTTCTGCCATATGGCTCCTGGAGATTGCACAGAACCTGGCTTTTCACGCTTGATGGCAAGTGCCTTCATCTAGTGATCCAATTCTCTGATCTTAAAGCTGATTCTTTAAGATTTATCTTTAAGTTCATTACATGTGTGCAGGTGCCCTGAGAGGCCTCTGCCAGATCCCTTGGTGCTGGAGTTATAAGCAGGTATAAACCACCCAATGTGAGTGTTAGAAACCAAAGGCCACTTTTTTTTTTTTTTTTTTGCAAAAACAGAAAGCACCCTTAATCGCTGAACCATCTCTCCAGCCCTAACGTTGGTTCTCGGTCATCTGCTCCCTAGTTGGAAAATGTATTCCTAATGACAAATACTTTGAGCATCCCATATAATAGACTGTACCCTTAGTTTTGGTTATATTTTGATGACGATGACATCGTTTCTGCCCTAGATGCTGAGGTGTAGTGAACAGGGTTCTCACATCCAGTGGCAGAATGAGGGTATCTACGGATCTAACTACAGTCCAACGCACACTGGGATGTACTTCATTTCCCATTTACAAGGCATGGACTAGAAGTGTGCCAAGTTATCGGGTGTCACATGTAGGGGGGAAAAACAACAACAGAGAAAACACCCTCAAGGCAGCATACTGCAGGAAGGGGATGATAGGATTTGCAGAGCGGAAGGCTGCCCCTGAGCTTTGGATAAGTCAGGGATAAAACATAGTATGGGGTGCAGCTCAGCTATGCTAGAGATAAAACAAATAGGCTAGAAAATAGAAGTGGAATCCACTGGTGGAAGGCGAACTGAACTTGAGTCCAAATCCCACCTGCTAGAAAGTCTTGGAAGGTGGCCCTACAGATAGATATCCATCTAGGGTGGCAGTTCTCAACATGTGAGTCAGATACCCTTCATAGCACATGTTTCCATTACGATTCATAGCTGTAGCAAAATCATAGTTATAATGTAGCAACAAAATCACTTTAGGGTTGGGGTCAGCACAACATGAGGAGCTGTTATTAGAGGGTCACAGCATTAGGAAGGTTGGGAAGATCTAGGGGCTCTGCTGACCTGACTGGCTCGGAAGAGTCTGTTGATATAAAGGACAATGAAGTGATTGCTTTCTCTATCCATCTATCCAATATGCTACAAACTGGCCTGAGAGCTGTCACCCATTAGGATGCATGAGAAAAGAAGTCATTACCTTGGACATCAGTGCAACCCTCAGGTGCCTGTGGGGCCAGGCAAACCATATAAATTATTAACAATCATTACAAGACGCAGAAATCTGTAGCATACATGGCCCATTCAGAGAGCCAGCCCCCTTTCAACTGCAGAAAGCCTCAGCTCTAGGAGACTAGGGGTGCATTTCAAAGTAGTTTTCTGCAAAACCTAGAAATCAGTTTGGAGACACAGCTCAGCAGTCAAGAGCACCGGCTGCTCCTGCAGAGGACACAGGTTTGATTCCCAGCACCCACGTGGTGGCTCACAAGCGTCTGTAACTCCAGTTTTAGAGGATCTGATGCCCTCTGTTGGCCTCCATGGGAACTGCTCATGCATGGTACACAGATATACCCATGCTCATAAAATAAAAATAATAATAAAATCTCAAAAAACATTTTAAAAACATTGAAATCTATTTCTGTGTGTGAAATATCTAGATAAGTAAGTATAGAAACAAACTGTCCTTTAAAATATACAGGCCGAGCAAATCATCTGCAGACTCCCAGTTTGTAACACAGAGTTATGAAATAATAAAACAACTTTAGACATTCCATAAACATTCCACTGAGTGGAACTTCATGGTGACTGCATAAGAAGTGATGGGTCTGAGTTTGTAACTTTATAAATCGATAAAAATTCCATGTTAACTTTTTTTTAAGATTTATTTTATTTATATGAGTATACTGTAGTTGTCTTCAGACACAACAGAAGAGGACATCAGATCCCATTACAGATATTTGTGAGTCACCGTATGGTTGCTGGGAATTGAAATCAGGACCTTTGGAAGAGCAGTCAAAGCTCTTAACCTCTGAGCCATCTCTCCAGCCCCTCCACGCTAACTCTTTATCATGCTACTTAATCATAAAGATTGGGATCCTGGCCTATTTACTGACAACAATAATAAGCTGCTGTCCCATTAGAATTGTGTGCCGTGAAAGCCACTGCCTAAGGGACTTGCCTGTCTGTGTTCTGTTAGTCCTCCTAGGAATCCCATGGTCTGTGTTCTGCTAGTCCTCCTAGGAATCCCATAAGCTTTAGCCTTATTATCTCAATTTTATCTTATTATCTCACATGAGAACATTGGTGTGTAAAAAACATTGCCAGAGTCAAGAAACTTAGAACAACACTTACATATATGTGTACATACACACAGACACATACAGACAGACACAAAGACATGTGCATGCACACATGCACGCATGCATGGATGCATATCTGTTGAGTAACACCTTGGACTTTATTGTGGTTTTCTAACTAGTACAGGGGTGATTTTTCTCCTTTGCTGGCAACTCTGTTGTCTGTCACTAAACTATACGGCACTAGAGGAAAATGTCCAAGTAATAATTACATCCTTGACCAACAAATGTTAACCTGTAATGAAAGCTCTGAAAAGACTTGGTGCTGATTCTGTCAAGCAGCTATCTTCTTCAGTGGTTTACAAAAGGGATCCCAGTGTTCCCAAAGTGACATGGTCAAAAGACATCAGTTACAGGTTCTGGTTGGCACCACTGCCACCCACTCCACATGGGTTCTTGATCTCAGGCTCAAAGCAGCCAGAGACTCTCTTTTAACAACACCCAACACAGATGATGCTTGGATCAGATAAGCCTAGAAAAACTTGAAGAACAGTGCTATGCTCCCCACTTAGAATATCAAGAATCTTGAGGACCTTCTAGGCCACTTTGTGATGTGCCTCTTTCTGACATCATTGATGTCCCTTAGACAATGCTCAATGCATTAGCTTTCCTCAACTGTAACAAAATACCTTCAATAATCAGCGGATAAAAGGAAAAGGCTTATTTTGTTCCATGGTTCAGAGACTCTGGTCCATAGCACTTGGCTCTGTTGCTCTGGACATCATAGAGGGAGCTTGTCACCTGTCAGCAGCCAAGAAGCAAAAGCAATGAAGAGATGTATCTCAACATCTCACCTCCAAGAACCCAACTTTCTCCCACCAGGCCCTTCCACTTAAATGTCCAAGAGTGCCACAGGTTGGAGACCTGCTCAAAAACAGCACAGAATAGACCCAAATACCTCTACCTCCTGACAATAGGTGGGCAGGAATCCACCTAGGGCCATCTATTTGCAGTGGCTTTGAAACTTAAATGCTATTTCAGACTTTTAGAGTCCTCAGAGATATGTAAATCTACAATCCTAACCTTTTATCACAAACTCCTTTGCTATGCTGTCATGCACATTAGAGTCAGAGGCCCAACCAGCCTACCTTTCACACAGTTCCCCATAACTCTGAGTGTGATTCATACAGTGATTTGCCATGATTCCTAATCTTCCTGCCAGGACAAACTACAAAGTGTACGGGCATTAAATCAGACTGCTGACTAAAAGAGCTGACAAGGCTAGAGAAAAACCCAAAGTACATTCTATTGTAAACTTGGGGCGTCAACAGGGAAAGCAGGTCCTAGAAAACAGAGATCAAATCCTTGTCATGGAAGAATTGAATTAGTTGGAGAAGTAAGACTGGTAGGGACAGTTGATTGCATTAAGTGTGAGACAGAGTTAAAGGCTCATTCAAAGGTCTGAAACTCATCTAACACAGCAGACATGGCTACTAGTCAGTGGTGATAAGCAGCTAGTAAGAGAAAATGGTCAGAAGCAGATAAGATCAGGAACACTAAAATGTAATTTTGTTATCACTGCTTTTTATTTAAAATGTTTCAATATTTAAGGTTGTATACTGGTTTGGCATGATTCCAGCACTCTTGAGGCAGAGACTGGCAGAGCTCTATGAATCTGAGACCAGCCTAGTCTAAATACTAAGGAACATCACACACACAGGAAAAAAGGGCAATTGTTCTGCAAGTCATATCTACAAACAGTTGGCCTCTTAAGTATATTACATACAGAGAATTTCAAATTCTAAGTTGGATGCATATTCATGAAAGCAACTCACTTATGGCTGTACTTGAAACAGAGTAGATGTGTTTCTATAACAGAATGTTGACCTACATAACCCTTCTCTACTGATATTATAATTTCAAAATCAGAGTTACTTTTTCATAGTTCCGGGGGGGGGGGAGGAAAAAACTAAACAGACACACATGTACATATACACACTCTATTGTGAAATTGGTTTATTGCTTATATTGTGTTAATTGGGTTTCTAAAATTGCACAGGAATTTGCATGTATGCATGTAAGATGCTGAAGGCTCCTACCCCCAGTTGGCTCTGACTGGTAAATAAAGTTGCCGGGAGCCAATGTCTGGGCAGGCAGAAAGAGGCAAGACTTTCAGGATTCCTGGTCAAGAAACACAGGAGGCGGAGAAAGCAGAATCACCATGCCAGAAAAGGAATAAGATCCAGGCTGAGGCTACAGAAGAGAAAGTATACAATCATATCATATAAGAGCCAGGGAAGCACGGCCCCAGGCCCTCACCCAATAGTGTCTAGGGTAGTAAAGATGGAATATAGATATTAGTAAGTAATAGTGCAGGAGTATCAGAAGAGAGGTATTTGCAATGTGGATGTTTGGGAATGGCCCAGCCATCGAGCTGATTAAGGCATATTAAATGAAAGGCTGCTTGACAGGATCCTTCTGGTTTCCATGTGTGCTCTGGAGGTAACTCTGTGCCACAGCTCTCCATTTCCAAATCTCTCTGGGAGAGAGCTGGTCTTCCAGGAGTGCTGATACAACTATGAGCACAGGTAAGACCACCACTTCTACTCAAATACCTGCCCAAAGAGGGACCCTCCCAGAGCCATCAGGACACAGGAACCATGAAACAGCCAGGGACAGGATCCTTCCAGTTGGAATCAGGTCTGCCATCCATACACAAATTACACCCAAAGAGAGCTGGTCTCCCAGGAGTGCTGGCACACAGGCTTACAGGAAGGACATGCCACAATCACAGACAGCAAGACCAACCAACACCACACATAACCAGATGGTGAGAGGCAAGGACAAGAAAATAAGAAAGAGTAGCCAAGGCTACTTGGCATCATCAGTACCCAGTTCTTCCACCACAACAAGTCCTGGTTACCCAAACACAGCAGAAAAGCAAGACTCTGATTCAAAATCACATCTCATGATGATGATAGAGGACTTTAAGAGAGACATAAATAACTCCCTTGAGGAAATACAGGAGAACACAGGTAAATAGGTAGAAGCCCTTAAAGAGAAAACACAAAAATCCCTTAAAGAATTACAGGTAAACACAACAGGTGAATAAATTGGACAAAACCATTCAGGGTCTAAAAATGGAAATAGAAACAATAAAGAAATCAGAAAGGGAAACAACTCTGGAGATGGAAAACCTAGTAAAGAGATCAGCAGTCATAGATGCAAGCATCACCAAAAGAATAAGAGATAGAAGAGAGAATCTCAGGGGCAAAAGATACCTTAAAATACATTGACACAACAGTCAAAGAAAATGCAAAATGCTCCTAACCCAAAACATCCAGGAAATCCAGGACAACGAGAAAACCAGACCTAAGGATAATAGGTAGGAAAGAGTGAAGATTCCCAACTTAAAGGCCCAGTAAATATCTTCAAAAAATTATAAAAGAAAACTTCCCTAACCTAAAGAAAGAGAGGCCCATGAACATACAAGACGCCTCCAGAACTCCAAATAGGTTGGACCAGAAAAGGAATTCCTCCCATCACATAATAGTCAAAACACCAAATGCACAAAACAAAGAAATAATATTAAAAGCAGTAAGAGAAAAAGGTCAAGTAATATTTAAAGGCAGACCTATCAGAATTACACCAGAGACTATGAAAGCTAGAAGATCCTGGACAGATCTCATACAGACCCTAAGAAAACAAAAATGCCAGCCCAGGCTACTACTATACACAGCAAAACTCTCAATCTCCATAGATGGAGAAACCGAGGTATTCCATGACAAAAGCACATTTACACAATGGTTCTTCACAGATCTAGGCTTACCGTGAGGGATTAATGGATGGGAAACTCTAAGACATAGAGGGAAACTACACCCTAGAAAAAGCAAGAAAGTAATTTTTCAACAAACCCCAAAGAAGATAGCTACACAAACATAATTCCATCTCTGACAATGAAAATAACAGGAAGCAACAATCACTATTACTTAATATCTCTTAACATCAATGGACTCAATTCCCCAATAAAAAGACAGACTAACAGACTGGATTCATAAACAGGACCCAACATTTTCCTGCATACAGGAAACCTACCTCAGTGACAAAGACAAGTACTACATCAGAGGGGGAGGCTGGAAAACAATTTTTCAAGCAAATAGAACCAAGAAACAAGCTGGAATGGGCATTCTAATATCAAATAAAAACTACTTTTAACCAAAACTTAACAAAAAAGATAAGCAAAGATACTTCAGACTCATCAAAGGAAAAATCTACCTAGCAGAACTCTTAATTCTGAACATCTATGCTCCAAATGCAAGGGTGCCCACATTCATAAAAGACACTTTACTAAAGATAAAAACACATATTTCACCTCACACAATATTTGTGGGGGACTTCAACACCCCACTCTCATCAATGGACAGATCAGGGAACAGAAATTAAACAGAGACAGAGTGAAACTAATAGAAGTTTTAGACTATATGGATTTAACAGATATCTATAGAACATTTCATCTAAAAACAAAAGAATACACGTTCTTCACAGCACATCATGGTACCTTCTCCAAAATTGACCATATAATCAGTCACAAAACAGGCCTTAACAGATACAAGAGTATTGAAATAATCACATGCATCCTGTCAGATCACCATAGACTAAGGCTGATCTTCAGTAACAACATAAATAATAGAAAGCCCATATTGACATGGAAGCTGAATAACACTCTACTGAATGATAACTTGGTCAAGGAAGAAATAAAGAAAGAAATTAAAGACTTTTTAGAACTCAATGAAAATGAAGGCACAATATACCCAAACTTATGGGACACAAGGAAAGCAGTGCTAAGAGGAAAACTCATAGCTCTGAGTGCCTCCAAAAGGAAAATGGAGAGAGTATACACTAGCATCTTGAAAGCACACCTGAAAGATCTAGAACAAAAAAGAAGCAAGTACACCTAAGAGGAGTAGAGGGCAGGAAATAATCAAACTCAGGGCTGAAATCAACAAAATAGAAAGAAAAAGAGCTATACAATGAATCAACAAAACCAGGAGCTGGTTCTTTATGAGAAAATCAACAAGATAGATAAACCCTTAGCTAGACTAGCCAGAGGGAACAGAGACAGTACCCAAATTAACAAAATCAGAAATGAATAGGGAGATATAACAGCAGAAACTGAGGAAATTCAAAAAATCATCAGATCCTACTACAAAAACCTATACTCAACACAACTAGAAAATCTTGATAAAATAGGCAATTTTCTAGACAGATACCAAATATCAAAGTTAAATTGGGATCAGATAAATGATCTAAACAGTCCCATAACACTAAAGAAATAGAAGCAGTCATTAAAAGTCTCCCAACCAAAAAAATCCCAGGACCAGATGGTTTTAGTGCAGAATTCTATCAGACCTTCAAAGATCTAATACCAATATGCTTCAAACTATTCCACAAAACAGAAACAGAAGGAACACTACCCAATTTGTTCTATGAAGCCACAGTTATGCTGAGACCAAAACCACACAAAGATTCAACAAAGAAAGAGAACTTCATACCAATTTCCCTTATGTGTATCAATACAAAAATACTAAATAAAATTCTTGCAAGCTGAATCCAAGAACACATCAAAATGATCATTCACCATGATCAAGAAGACTTCATCCCAGGGATGCAGGGATAGTTTAATATATGGAAATCCATCAATGTAATCACTACATAAACAAACTCACACACACACACACACACACACACACACACACGATCATTTCATTAGATGCTGAAAAATCATTTGACAAAATTCAACATCCCTTTGTTTAAAGTCTTGGGAAGATCAGGAATTCAAGGCCCATACCTAAACATAGTAAAAGCAATATAGAGCAAACCAGTAGCCAACATCAAACTAAATGGAGAGGAAAAATTGAAGCAATCCCACTAAAATCAGGGACTAGACAAGACTGTCCACTCTCTGACTATCTATTCAATATAGTACTTGAAGTTCTAGCTAGAGCAATTAGACAACAAAAGGAGGTCAAAGGGATACAAATTGGAAAAGAAGAAGTTAAAATGTAACTATTTGCATATGATATGGTAGTATATTTAAGTGACCTCCAAAATTAAATCAGAGAACTCCTACAGCTGGTAAACAACTTCAACAAAGTGGCTGGATATAAAATTAACTCAAACAAACCAGCAGCTTTCCTATACTCAAAGGATAGACAGACAGACTGAGAAAGAAATTCACAATAGTCACAAATAGTATAAAGTATATTGGTGTGACTATAACAAAATAAGTGAAATATCTGTTTGACAAAAACTTCAAGTCACTGAAGAGAGAAATCAAAGAAGACCTCAGAAGATGGAAAGATCTTCCATGTTCTTGAATTGGCAGATTAATATAGCAAAAATGGCCATCTTGCTGAAAGCAATCTACAGATTCAATGCAATCCCCATCAAAATTCTAGCTCAATTCTTCATAGAGTTAGAATTTTTAATGCATATAATCCACTTATTTCTGAGCATCTTTTATGATAAAAGACCACATATGGCATGTACTCACTGATAAGTGGGTGGTAGGCAAAGAGCGTGGAATACCCACGATACAACTCATGGACCACATGAAACTCAAGAGGAAGGAAGACCAAAGAGTGGATGCTTTAGTCCTATTGAGAAGGGGAAACAAAATAATTAAGGATAGTAGAGGATGGGAGGGACTTGAGAGGAAGAGAAGGAGGGAAGGAAAAAAGTGGAGAAGAATCAGGTACAGGAGGAGATGGAGGAGATGTAAAGAGGGTCAGGAAATTGAACAGAGATGTGTAGCAATGGGGGATGGGGAACAGGGGGTAGCAACCAGAAAGCTCCAGATATCAGGAAAGCAAGAGCCTCCCAGGCCCCCACTGGGATGATATTCACTGAAATACCCCACAAAGGGCAGGAAGAACCTGTTGAGATCATATCCAGAGATTAGGCATGGCACCCTGGTTGAGGGATGGGGCCACCCACCCATCTCCAAAATTTTAACCCAGAATTGCTCCTGTCTAAAGGAAATACAGGGACAAAGAGCAGAACAGAGATTGAAGAAAAAGCCATCCAGAGACTGCCTCATCTGGGGATCCATCCCACATGCAGATAAAGCCCAGACACTATTGCTAGTAACAAGAAGTGCTTGCTGACAGGATCCTGATACAGCTGTCTCCTGAGAGGCTCTGCCAGATCCTGAGCAATACATATGTGGATGCTTGCAATCAACCATCGGACTGAGCACAGGGACCCCAATGGAGGAATTAGGGGAAGAACTGAAGGAACTGAAGGGTGCTTATCTGGCATCAATGGGAAGGGAGTCCCTTGGTCCTGTGAAGGCTTGATGCCTCAGTGTAGAGGGTGGTGAGGCAGGAGTGGGTGGGTGGGTGGGTGGGTAGGTGGGTGGGGGAGCACCCTCATAGAAGCAGGATAAGGGGGGGTGTGATAGAGGGTTTGCTGAAGGGGAAACCAGGAAAGGGGATAACATTTGAAATGTAAACAAATAAAATATCCAATAAAAAAATAAGTTTATCTACCTCACTGACATGCCACAAAAAAGTAAGGCTGTGTGTGTGTGTGTGTGTGTGTGTGTGTGTGTGTGTGTGTGTGTTTCATTCGAGAATCCAGAGCATTGGGACAGATATCTAGGAACTTGTGCCAATGCCAGGGAGATTAGAGAGGATTAATCAACTACAGCTACACACACACACACACACTCACACACACACACACACACACACACACACACACACACGAACACACTGAATCCTCTTAATAGCTTTCTGCCTCTGCCTCGATTGCAATAAAGCAATCTCTATAACCCAGTTCTCACTTTGCTTCCACACAATCAACCAAAGGATGAATGACAATGTTGTCCGTGCATTCATCAAACACCTTTGTGCTCTTATTGAACGTGGTCACTGGGTATAATTCTTACTCTTTGGTTGATCCTCTTCCCACTTCCTGGGTCATCTCTTGCATCTATGGCTTTCCCTCACCAGTACTCTGGCCAACTTATCCCTAGAGCTTCAGGCATGGTACCCATCGTGACAACACAGAGAGGTGTGAGGTACCCTTGACACTTTTAGGCCAGGTGATAAAGCATGCACTGCTACCATTCCAACATCTGTGTCATAAGCAACAGCACACGTAGGGTTTGTCAAGCATTTCCATGAAGTACCCAAAATCCACAGGTTTGCTCCCTTCAGGTCTCTTGTCTCAGGTCATAAAACCTCCTTCCACATCAGGGATCATTTCCTAGTTCAGTCGCCAGCTGTTGTGGTTTGAATGAGAATGGCCTACATAGGCTCATATATTTGAATGCTTGACCCCTAGTTGGTGGAAGAGTTTAGGAACGATTAGGAAGTGTGAGCTTATTGAAGAAGGTGTATCATTGGTGGTGGTCTTTGAGGCTTCAAAACCAATGCCATAGCCGGGCGTGGTGGCGCAGGCCTTTAATCCCAGCACTCAGGAGGCAGAGGCAGGCGGATTTCTGAGTTCGAGGCCAGCCTGGTCTATAGAGTGAGTTCCAGGACAGCCAGGACTACACAGAGAAACCCTGTCTCGAAAAAACAACAACAAAAAAAACCCAACCAAACAAAAAAACCAATGCCATTCTCAACCCCTCCCCTTCTTGAGAGTGTACATGCATGCATGGATGACAGATGTGCACACACATGCACTTGTGCATACACATGCGCGCGCGCACGCGCGCACACACACACACACACACACACACACACACACACACACTTCAACTTGTAAATAAGATATAAGCTCTTAGCTACTACTGCAGCACTGTGCCTACCCACTCCCATGCTCCCACCACCATGGTCATAGACTCACCCTCTGAAACTGTAAGCAAGCCCCATTTTATAAGTTGCCTTGGTTACCTTGTCTCGTCACAGCAACAGTAACTCTAATTTTAAGGCACCAGCTCCTGAAGGAAGCATCTCCTAAACGTTTCTCTAGTCCTTGTCTCTCCATCCCAACTACCCCTTTCAAGGACAGCACAGCCATTCCATTCTTCCTGCCTGAGCCATTTCTACATGCTCGCCATCCATTTGGCTGGTGAGAGGTGAAGTGCTGCCCCCTAAAGTCTATCCCTTGCATTGCAGCCCAGGACTTGGACTGCAATGTAAGGTGTTTTGCTCGTTGAGTCATCCCATGTCTTCCCTGTTAACACTCAGTGGCCTCTCCAACCTAACTCTAAAGACTCTCACCCTCTTCCCTTCTGTTGGTCACCACATGACATGTTTTTACATAATGTTTGTAATATTGCCACATATCTGTGAGTATTGTGGAATACAGTTATCCTCTGGTTAATTTAATCATCTGTCAACCATACTTTAAGACCCCTTTGCCTATCAGCAAGTCTCCACTTCTTCTCAGCAAAATGGCCCTTCTCTTCAGATCCAAAGCATTCTATGTATGTTATGTATTTACTAACAGCCACCTTTAAGATCTCCAGTGGGAGAAACCTGGCTTACCTTCAGTACCTAGCATTTGTTAAAGAGATACGGGTTTTATACCTTAGAATTCTTTAATACAATTCAAATCCAGGACTGTTTGAGCCTTCCTTCCTTCCTTCTCCCTGCCTGTGATGCCAATGCTTAGTGGTGTCCACTCCATTAAATTTTAAACTTCATGTTATCCAGGTCTTCCTGGTATGGCACCATGCTGCCTTTTGTGAACAGAAAATTCTTAATTTTGAAGAACAGGAACAAGATACTCAAAGAGGATCTGGTGTACACAAGAATTGAGAGCTGAAGCGAAAAGAAGGGCCCGTAAATTCTTGTGTTGATGAATGGAGGAAACAGGAGTGTTGTTCCTAGGACTGAGAAGAGGATGGGACTCAGATTTCTCTCTCTATTGCCTGGAAAGATTGTTCATATGCTTCTCTTAAAAAAAAAAACCCAACAACAACAAACAAACAAGAAAAAAAAAACCCGCTGGGCGTGGTGGCACACGCCTTTAATCCCAGCACTGGGTAGGCAGAGGCAGGCAGATTTCTGAGTTCAAGGCCAGCCTGGTCTACAAAGTGAGTTCCAGGACATCCAGGGCTATACAGAGAAACCCTGTCTCAAAAAAACAAAACAAAACAAAACAAAACACAAAAAAAACAAAAAAAAACAAAAAAAAACCCCGATCTTACTATATAGCTTGGACTGTCCTGGACTACATAACTCATTATGTAGCCCAGGCTAGCCTCAAACTCACAGAGATCCTTCTGAGTGCTGAGATTAAAGGCATGTACCACTCAGCCTGCTTTGACTGTTTACACTCTTAAACACTAAATTAAATATGAATAAATTTGGAGTCAAAAGAGAAGATTTGGTGGTTAAGAGCACTCACTGCTTTTGCAGGAAACCTTGCCTCTATCCTAGGCAACCAGCTGGCAGTTTGCAACCATCCAGAACTCTCATTGCAGGATCCAATGTCTTCTTCTGACCTCTATAGGCATCAGGTATGTGGAGCACATACATACACACAGGCAAAATGCTCATACACATAAAGTAAGATAAATAAATCTTTTTTAAAAAATCTGTTTAAGTAAAAATAAGTTTAAAGCAAGAGGCACACAATGAGGAATCCATTTATAAGTAATAGTAAATGTTTTCTACACTTTGGGCCTTTTAAGAGCTTTGGATTCTGCCAATTAAAGGTCAGAGAGGACTCCCACACTGAGCAACATGGAATGACAAACTTACACTTCCATTTGGAATAACTATAAACCTGACAGAATACACCAGTTAGTGGGGCCTTAGCTATAAGGAAGCAAAGGAGAGGTACACCAGAGGGGCGAACAGCAGACATGGTGAGCCCCAGATCCTCTGGCACCTAGGAAGGGTCCACTCATGGTGCAGAGAGAGAGAAGGCAGGCAGAAAACAGAGCTCTCTGTACTAGGCAGGGTCAGAGCTGGGACTCTCAGGAGACCAAGGCAGCTTGAGTTCACAGAACAGGGGTGTTAGTTACTTCTCCTATTACTACAGCCAAGTATTTGATAAGAAGCACAGTTTTGGCTCACAGTTTGAAGGTGCAGTACATCACAGTGGGAAATGGCAGCAGAGCTCCCCCTTTTGGCAGCAGGAACATGAATTCCTCACTCACTCAGTCTGGGCAGATCAGGAAGCTAAGCTACTCCCACTGACCAGATGGAGTACACCCTTAAACCATATGTCAAAGCAAACACTTCTCCCTTTAGCCATGTTTTATTAGGTATGTGGTCCCAGCGATGAGAAAAGTAGAGAAAACTTGCTAAAGAAAAGAAGTGGAGACACTACTCTGGTGGCCCGACCCTGTGGTTGGAGGCTTAGGCCCTGGCTTGCAGGATGCAGAGAACCACAGGCTGCAGGCTTTGCCTTACATATGGGCTGGCTTCCTTCAATCTGTCTCCTCCAGATAAGCTCCACCTCCTAAAGGTTCCAAGCCTTCCAAAACAGCACCACGATGTGGTGACCCCGTGCCTGGGAGGACTTCCAAACCATGGCAGCCATGCAGTGCGAAATGTAGAACTACATGAACAGCATCTCCTTGGAGCCTTCAGTCGGTACAGACCCAGTCATGGAAATGGCCCAAGGTCAGGCAAACAACTATGTAGAAAAATTGGAGGCAGTGATACCCATATGGTCTTGACCCATTAGTCCAAGTAGAAAAGCTCACAATTTGCAGTCGTTGGCTAAAGTACCCAGAATGCCACAGTGCTTAGAAAAATTAGCCCTGGACTATGCACAGTTCTAGGCTCACCTACTCAACTATATTCCATAAGGCAGCAGAATGATATTTATAGAGATACACAAACCCAGAATTCAACATAGTAAAATGTGCAGTCCTTGATATCTCTCCGGGGGGCAGTAATCTACATTGCCTGTGGTATCAGCTCCTTTTTTTCATTGCTGTGATCAAATAAATACCTGATGTGAAGGAACTTAAAAACAAAACAAAACAAAAAACAAAAACAAAACCAACTTATTTTTGCTTACAGTTCTGGCATGGGGGATGTAGTGGCATGCGGTAGCTGGTCAACTTGCCTTTGCAGTAGAGAAGTGGAGAGAGGACAGGAAGTGGGACTGAGCTAAATAAAGCCAAACATGAGCCTATGAAGGACATTTCACATTTAAACTCCTGACACTCAGGATACATAGCAAGATACTGAGACAAAATAAAAAAAGGTAGAAATATTAATACTAAATAATGCTACTCTCTCCAGTGTTGCGGCTAGTGAGGGACAGACAGTTCTCCCAGTCTCATGTCCCCGAGGCCAGCTCTCCTACCTGCAATAGCAACAAGCGAGGTGGGAGAAGGGTATCTCTCACTCCTCCGTACCACTGCAAGGAGACAAGGGTCAGGGCCTGCTCACTTGCAACTCCCAGTGTGCAGGACCTCCATTCCCAAGCTGGCAAAGTAGAAGTCAGCTCTCTGGCTCTCAGGCCCCGGGGCTGGCTCTCCCATGATGCCGAGGCAAGGGGTGGGGCCAGTTCTGCCCAGCTTTCAGACATCAACAAGTCCACCTGCAGGGGATAGCCCAGACCAGGGACCATTCTCCTGGCCTTTGGTGGTAAAAGACCTCTGCTGCTGCTGGGTCACAGACCCAGACATGGCCCCCAGTGGCAGCACAGGCCAGGACTCCATGGTCCCAGGTGGCACCGCCAGCTACTCATATCAGGCTGAGCCTCACTCCCCTTGAGTTCTGCCTCTCTTCATTCGGCCGCATCCTTCTGTTTCTCTTTCTCTTGCACCTCTCCACCACTTGTTCCTCTTAGTGGCACCCATGGATGGTCTCAGGCC
Organism: Mus minutoides; assembly: GCA_902729485.2. Taxonomy (NCBI): domain Eukaryota; kingdom Metazoa; phylum Chordata; class Mammalia; order Rodentia; family Muridae; genus Mus; species Mus minutoides. Next base: position 485,264 of record LR750175.1, on the reverse strand, counting down.
CATGCCTTATGCCACCCAGCAAGGGTCATCTCCAGCACGGTCTTTCCTCCCACCCCGCCCCAGGCCTGCGCAGCACCGGACCGGTGGGCTTCTCAGGATAGCTCCCTGTCCGGGCCCCCTGCTACAGGACTGGTGGTCATCTCAGGCTTGTTTTTTTCAATGAGTGGTTAGTCTACTGATCATTCCAATGTCCACAGGTCAAAACACTGAGTGTAGACTTAGCCTCTCTCCTCTCTGCCACCCACAGATGTACATGTGTACTGGCTAGTTTTGTGTCAACTTGACACAGGCTGGAGTTATCACAGAGAAAGGAGCTTCAGTTGGGGAAATGCCTCCACCAAGATCCAGCTGTAAGGCATTTTCTCAATTAGTGATCCTTGTGGGAGGTGCCATCTCTGGGCTGGTAATCTTGGGTCTATAAGAGAGCAGGCTGAGCAAGCCAGGGGAAGGAAGCAAGCCAGTAAAGAACATCCCTCCATGGCCTCTGCATCAGCTCCTGCTTTCTGACCTGCTTGAGTTCCAGTCCTGACTTCCTTGGTGATGAACAGCTGTATGGAAGTGTAAGCTGAATAAACCCTTTCCTCCCCAACTTGCTTCTTGGTCATGATGTTTTGTCTAGGAATAGAAACCATGACTAAGACAGGCAGTTATACCTGCAATGCCTCTAGGTAAGGAAAGCACTATATTTTTATGGAGATGTTCTATGACTTCTAGAGTACTAGATGTCTTAGAACTTACTCTATTGACCAGGTTGGTCTCAAACTTAGAGATCAGCCTGACCCTGACTCCCAAGTGCTGGCATTAAAGGGATGTGCCACCACCACTCAGAATCCCTGACTTTTAGCATTAGAATATATATATTTTTAAGTTTCTTATATTCTGTAGTGTTGTGAGGGGGGAGTGGGGGTGGGTAAGAGAGGGCATCACTCTGTAGTCCAGACTAGCCTGGCACTTTCCATGTAGTCCATAATGGTCTCAGTGTGTGACAACTCTTCTACCTCAGCCTCTGGGCTGCTAGAATGATAAGCTTGAGCTATTATAGTCACTTTGTACTTCTTTCTAAAGACAAGTATTTTGGTTCATTTTTAATGAGATAGAGGAAAGGGAAAGGAAGAAAGGGGAGGAAAAGAGAAAGGAGGGAGAGAAAGGAAGGGAAGGGACAGGAAAGGGAGGAGAGGGGAGGGGAGGGGAGGGGAGGGGAGGGGAGGAACGAGAAGATGCAGTAATTCTGGCTAGGTTACACTTTAGGGTGGGCTGTGGTTATTGACTAGGTGAGGATTGTGGTGTGACTACGGGGTTACTGAGAGTGGTGAGGTAGAAAAACAATGTCTCCCTTGGCCCCTTCTGTCTGAAATGTACCTGATGCCTCTGCTTCCTTCTCTAGCTTCCTGGATTCCTGAGACCAGGGGCAGGAAAGCGCTGATGTGCTTTGCCTCAACTTGCCCATGTGACATGGAAGATCCCCATTGTCAGAACCACCATACAAGTAAAGTTGTCTCTGACATTCAGTTTTATTTCACAGCCAACCATTTCACAACAACCTCCATCTGAAAATGTTCAAACCAACAGAAAAACCAAACTATTACAAGTAACATTACATACTGTTCACCTGCATCCCTGAGTAAATGTCCAGCCACATTTTGTATTCATTGTGCACTGGTTTTCCTGAACCACTGGGAAGTAAATTACAACCATCATGACAATCTTGTCCAAGGCACCTCTAGATGGCATGTCCCTAGAGCAAGAACATGCTCCTAAAATACTGACAAGAAGTTTAATATTAATATGACACTTTCTCTCATGTACATGCATATATGCAAATTGTCAATATCCAGACCTCCTCAGTTATCCAGACCCCCTCAGTTGCTCCTGTCTTTCAGAATGGCTTTGTTGCTCCTGTCTTTGCAGAAGACTCTGGACTCAGTCAAGGATTACACACGTCACTGTCAGGTTGTGGAGAACTTTCAGTCCACACTAAGTGTAGGTGTCTGAATTGATAACTCCAAGAATTAATAAATGTCAGATAAATGAAAGTTTGGTTCTGCACTTACTCCAAAAGTGACAATCCACAAGTAAGGTCCTGAATCACAGACATGCATGCTAATCCAAAAGCTGGAGGCCATATCATTAGGTCATCCTTTTGAATAAGGGATGTAACTCACTTAGAAATGATGTAGAATCCATTTCCTTCATAAAGGCTGTTTCCTGGTGGCTAGTGGGTGATATAAAAAAGCCAGCTCCTAACAAAACTTCTCATAATGTATATAGACACAGACAGCATTGTTTCCAGAGAAGTATCTGGAAAAATATCCAGTCTGAGTGTGTATAGTAGCACCCCAGAAGGAAGCCAGGTGAACACCAGCACCCAGATTCCTGGTCAGCTGAAGTGTGAACACACAGCTTTAAGCCTCTCCTGACACAATGCCTCCAAGATGTGCTGTAAACCCACAGCTTGGCATTCTCAGAATCACAGAGACACAGAGACACATTTGTATGAAGATAGTCCCTTCCCTACCCAGGCAAGGGATTCCTGCTCCAGCTTCTCCTTTAATGGCCTGACTGTGCACAACTCCGTCCATTTAGACTTTGGACTAAATAGTTCAGGGTCCATCTGTGTAGAAACAAGAGTGCCTGGGACTTGGCTTTGCTACTGGTGAGCTACTTGTGAGCGTAACCACACTGGCAGAGCTATCACAGCTATGTGCTGTATTCAGTTAAGGAGACCACATCATCTGCCACGAATCTGCTCCTAGACCGTTGCAAGTCACACCTCCTTGCTCTCTCCAGGAACACTCAGCCATTTCCTTCAGCTCCTGCTGTTCTTGGGAACAAATAAGAAAGCACAGCACATAGGCCAGCCTGCAAGTCCTCGTTCCTCCACTGCACATTGCCACTACCATGGAGATTCTGGTTTATCCTCATGGTCTACAAATAGTTTGCCTTTTAAACTATGACTTCAATTTGTTCATCTTGGTGCACTCCAAGGAACAGATATCATCTTGGCCTTGACTTCAGAGTCTTATCCAGCTTGAGAAAATGACCATTTTTTAGGAAATAAGGATCTTGCAGTGGTTCCTAGTGAAATTTCACACAACTGGTATTTGCCTTTAATATCTGCCCACTGGGTGCTTTGAAGGCTAACATCTATCTTCCAGGAGGCTATTACCTCCTTCAAGACTTGAGTCCCCTGAGGATTCTGTTTTCATGTCCAGCTTCACCCCAGCCACTGCCTTAATTGTTGAGAACATTATGGAAGTTCTGCCTACAAGCACTCTGACTACACGTGTTCCCACAACCTAAGACCCATAGGAATTAGCTGGCACACCACACAACCACATACCCATTCATTGACTTAAGTTATCAAGCATCTATTGTGACCAGAACTGGACTCTAGCACCAGCTCCTCAAAGACGAAGATGCATCTAGGGCCTTTACCTTGTTTCCATTGCCAGATGGTGACTTTGCTGGCCCAACTGATCAGGGACCACGAAGGGCATGAGTGAGTCATACCTTTGGGTGTGTCTGTAAGAGAATTTGTTGACTTGGAAGGCTTACTATGAACAAGCAGCAGCCCATGGGTTGAGTCCCAAATTGAGCAAAAGAAAGGGAGAGGAAGCCCAGCACTGGCGTCCCCTTCACTCTGCTTCCAGGGTCACTGAGGTGAGAGCAACCCGCCACACATTCCTGTTGCCACGTGGAACTGCCAACTGCTTGTGTCACAACACCTTTCACACCACAGCAGACTGTCCCCTCAAAACCAAACACGTGCAAAGGAAAACTCCTTGTCTCTAAGGTGTTCCTCATTGCGAATTGGTGACTGCGACAAGAAAACATCCCAGGTACTCGTGCCATTCTGTTTGGCAAGTCCATTGGGCTCAAGAGGGCTTCTTAAGCTGGCCTGCAATATTTTCTTTCTTTAGCCAGTGATGTCTGGACACATAGGACAGGATTTAGCAAACTCACTAGAAAATGATCAGATTCACAAAGTCCATGCCTAGCTTATGCACACAGTAAACAGTTTCTGGGAGGGGGCTTCTTGGTGGAGCTGCCTGTAAACCTGTAAACCGTATAGAGAGCTCCTGGGCTGCTGCTGCTGTGCAGAATACCTGGGGTTGTGGCTGCCTGAGTGAGCGAGGTCCCATAAATCAACCCTTGCCCATGCTTCCATGAGCGACTGCATCAGATTTACTGGCACAAGCTCAATTTGGGGGAATTATTTCTTTGGTCTGTTACCAGAACCGTATGTAGAGTGAAGAGATGTACGTTCACAACTCCCCAAGCCAAGTCCCTCAACAGAAGAACATACCGAAACAGTAGCCATGCCTCAGCAGTAGGCGTGCTCTGTGACACAGGAGTGAAGCTGCTGTTGATAGTGGGAAGTCAGAGAAGGTCTTGCAGGGCCTGGAGTGGAATCCTAGATCCTATCAAGAAGACAAGGAATGGGGGCATGGGGTATAATGGGGTTCCCCTTCTCAAAAGAGAAGGGGAAGGTGGGATGGGGGAGGACTTGCCTAAGTGGGGACTGAGAGAAGAAGGGTTCATAGTGAGTAGTGAGTTGTAAAGTGAATAAATAAATTTTTAAGTTGTTATTCAAATGCGTGCTCTCAGCTCAGACTTCATAAATATTAATGCAGTTGGTTCTACAATGGTCACCTGTAGTGTAGCTCCTTCTTTACAAGAAGCCTCAAAGGAGGCAACAAAAAATTCTAAAGGATTAACTCTTTTTTTTTTTTTTTTTTTTTTTTTTTTTTTTTTTTTTTTTTTTGGTTTTTTTTTCAAGACAGGGTTTCTCTGTGTAGCCCTGGCTGTCCTGGAACTCACTCTGTAGACCAGGCTGGCCTCGAACTCAGAAATCCGCCTGCCTCTGCCTCCCGAGTGATGGGATTAAAGGCGTGCGCCACCATGCCCAGATAGGATTAACTCTTAGAATCAAAAAGAAGGAGGAGAAAGAAGAGGAGGAGGAGGAGGAGGAGAAGAAAGGAGGAGGAAGAGGAGGAGGAGAAGAAGAAAGAAGGAGAAGGAGGAGAAGGAGAAGGAGAAGGAGGAGAAGAAAAGAAGAAGAAGAAGAAGAAGAAGAAGAAGAAGAAGAAGAAGAAGAAGAAGAAGAAGAAGAAGAAGAAGAAGAAGAAGAAGAAGACAGTGACCACAAAGGACAGGGGACTGGGACGTGAAGGGTTCAGGGACAATAGCTCATGCAGAACACAGACATTTGAACAAGTATGGTGCTGAGCTTGCTAACAGCAAGTTCCCAGTGAGGCATGAACAGGAAGCTTATGGGGAAGAAGTGAGAAAGAGAACCCAGGTTGTCCTTGAACTCATGACCCTCCTACCTCAGCCTGCCAAGTGCTGAGGTCATATGTTTGTGCCAGCTGAAGGGAACTCTTTTGAATGTAGATTCCTAGACCCTACCCACTGACTTAGCATCCTATAGTGCATTCCAGAAGGCTACACCTAGTTAGCCCTGAGACCCAGTAAGCCCAGCATGGAAACCAGAAACTGGCAATAAGGAACCTGGGACATATTAAAGCAGAAATGCAAGGTAACTCGATTTGTTTTTTAAGGAACACCATTTGGGATAGAATGAGGAAGGAAGTAGAGCCAGCAGGCTGCAGAAGAGATGAATCAGAAGGTCACTGGAACTGTCTTACGGAGAGATGATAAATGGAAGCAATTGGGAGGGAGGACACAGGTGAGTTCATGGGACATTTCTAAGGTAGAAACAACAGGCTTTGGTGAGTAATTGGCTGTGGGTGACAGAGAGAAAGATCCCAAAGTTGGTACCTTGGGCTCTCACGTGATTGAGATCACTTCTGGGGAAAAGGATGTGAATGCAAGAAGCAGCTGGCACTTGAAAGCCGGTAAGGAGAATCCTCAACTGGATGTGTCTTGAACAGCAACTGGATATGGATGGGGGGGAGTCAGATGTAGGCCCTGAGTGGAGGCATAGTAGTCAGTTATGGGGTGTGGAGTGGTGACGGGCAAGCAATCGGGGAGAATGCAGAAAGGGAGTGATTTATGCCTGGGAAGCTGCCAACTTCAGAAATGGAGACCCAGAAGGAATGGCTAAGAATGATGAGGAACACAGTATGGAATAGAGGTAGTTTGCAGTGCAGGAATTTCAAGGACAGAATGACAATGCCCAACAACTAAGAGATGGACGAAGAAGATGGCAGAGTTAGGAAACCACTGTGATACAAACATGATGATCAGAGTTCAATCCCCAGGACGAATTTATAAAGCTGGTTAGAGTGGTACACTCTTGCAATCTCAGCATTGAGAAAGCGGAGCTGTGCAGAGTCCCCGTGTCTCACTTACCAGCCAGTCTAACCTAATCAATAAGGCCCAGGTTTGGCTAAGCTCTTCTGACCCAGAAAGGTAGTGATTTAAAAAGACACCCAGGTTTGACCTCTGATGTTCACACAGACACACATGTCCACCCATTCACACACATGTGCCTGCACAAACATGTACACCTGAAGGGTGGTTAGATAGAGGCCTGAAACACTCATCAGATCAAGCACTTTCAGGCAATGTCCAATCGAAAGAAGGCTCTGCGGACTGCTTAGATGCAGAGCCCACTAGGCTAAGAAGTGGATCAGAAGCCCAAATTAAAGAAAGCAAGGTAGCAGCTGCAGTCAACTTTGTAACACCTTGTTAAGAAAAGAACCTGGGCTGTAGCCAGAGGGACAGCACAGGGGACTGTGTTGAGCCTATTCCTCCCTCTCGGCATTTTATTTTATAAAAATGCCACGCCTTACCATGAATTATTAAATAAAGATATCATTTCCTATATTCCATATATCAAGAAGTATTGGAAATACTACTTTGGAAATTTCCAATAATGTCCATATCTATTTTATGGCATCTCATTTCTCATAGTAAACATTTTAGCTCTGGGATTATAAGGGAGCTTACATGATATTTACATATTGACCGTGTGATAGTGGATCTTCACTGTCAGCTTGACTCCATTTGCAGTTGCCTAGGAGATACACCTCTTGGTATATCTATGGGAATAGTTCTAGAGAGGCGCAACAGAGGAGAAAAAAGGTCCACCCTAATGTGGACCAGGTGTCCAGTGTGAACAGGATGGGAAAAGGGAGCAAGAAAGCCTGGTGACCATTATCCTCCATCTCTCTGCCTCCTGACAACAGGTGCAGTGTGACAGACAGCCACCACATGTTCTTCTACTAAGCCTTCTTGTCTGTGATGGACTGTACTGCCTAAAACTGAGAGCCACAGCAAACCCTTCCTACCTGAAGTTGCTTTTCTTGGGCATTTTGCCATGGCAACAAGAAAAGTAATGCATATAGGCCACATTCATTTCTTTTTCAGATATAGTTGATTGGTAGTTAGCTGAATCCATGAATGCAAAAAACATGGCTACAGAATTCATGAGCATGAAGGGATATATACAGTGTCCTTACATGAGTAAAGAGCCAGCTGGTTCTGGGTCCTCCTTTGAGGCAGAGCATGGTTGCACCTCACACTACTTGAGTGCTGCTAATGAGGACTCTCATCCTAGATATGCAAAGCACACGAATGGGTTCCAGGGTCCTAGGGTGTGTCATCACTGGTTACCTAATAAACATTAATTAATCATCTTCTGTTTGCTGATTGCCATAGGGCACTGAGAATCCAACGAGGATGAGTCACTGTTCCTGTTTTCAGAGGACTCTGACCTGGTGAGGGAAGACCCATAGGAAGATATGGTGCACTATGCTATAAAAACAGCTGGAGAGGAGTCTAAGCGTTAAGGGTGATATCACATTGTTGAAGCAATTCTGCAATATGGGACATTGTACTAATTATCCTTGTGTCACTGTGAGGAAATACCTAAAACATGTGACTGAAGAGGAAAAGACAACTTAGGAAGGTCACAGTTTTGGAGAACAGAGTTAAATGTCAGACAGTCCCACTAGTCTGGGGTTCTAGCAAGTGGTGGTGGGGATAGACTATGGAGAGATTCATATATCACTGGTTAGAAAGACCCAGAGTAGAAGAAAAGTGAAGAGGGGAAGAGGAAGGGAGGGGAGAGGGAAAGAAAGAAGTGAGGGAGGGATGAATGAATGAATGAATGAATGAATGAATGAATGAAGAAACAGCTGAAAGGAGAAACTTAGGCCACACAATTCCTTTCAAGGCACATCTCCAGTGACCTCAGGACCTCCCACCAGGTCCCACCTCTCAGTGGTCACAAGAGCTGTCCTTTGCCCTCTATATGTGCACTGAGACATGTGTGCAACACATACACACACACACACACACACACACACACACACACACACACACACACACACACAAAGTTCTGTCTCCTCCAAATTATTCAGAATTTCTTGAAAGATATTTACCTTTTTCTCCCATAGTCCCCTGTCATATGTTGCTCAATTCCAGGCTCAGCTCGTCCAACCTTTGTATCTCGCCTGCTATGGCTTTCATTCATGTCTCTAAACTCAGCCCTAAGCTGATGCAGTAAAAGCTCTTTGCCTCAATGAGAGCGCCAGCCGCTGGAAGCTGTGCTGGGAGTTAAGAGTTAGCTAGCAGCTGTGCTGCAAGCACATAGACTTCATCTCCTTGCTCAGCACTGAGAGAGCCTCAAGTCCTCACTCACTGGGATCATCATAGGAGCTTATGGCAGTAACAGAGCATGAGGCAATCCCATCCACAGAGTCAGGGAGACGGGGGCTGTGGGGGGCTGTGAGGGGCCGGGGAGAGGGTAAAGTTCTGGAGGTGAAGAGAGGAGTTGTGTGTGTACTTAATGCCATGAACTCTGCCCACTTAAAAGTATTAGAATTAAAATCTGTCTTATGAATATTTTACCATAATGGAAAACACTGAATAAGAAATCACAGGAAAATGGGGACTGTGGTTCTGAATTTAAAAGTTACCTAAACTGAATATCTGGCCCCAGAGCTTGCAACGCAGTGTAGTGGAGTTCTAAAATATCCAAGCTAGTAGACTTGTTGACCCAGAGATCTCCAAAAAGAGTGTCTCAAAGTACATACAACTGAGAAGAGGGAAAATGTAGAAGTTCCATATGTATTTCTTTCTATAAGATATCTCCTGCTTTGAGGATAGATTTAATCTAGTTGGAGAGACTAATAAGAAAACACATGCATATAATTTAGAAACAAAGAGACTTGCTCTGGGGAACATCATGCAAACAATGGTACTCCCCTGTTGCATCATGTACAAACTTTTTTGAGACAGAGGCTCAAATATCCAAGACTGGCTTTGAACTCGATATATAGCTAAGAATGGCCTTGAGCTGCCGAGCCTGTGCCTTGTGAGAGCTGGGATTGCAGGCATGCACTGTGCCTGACATATGTTGTGCCAGAGACCAAACCCTGGGCATAGGTCCTTCCAGACAAGCACTCTAGCAACTGAACTCCATCACTGACCCTGGAAATTTAAAGACCACTATTTAACAAGGAGTTTTAGACAAATGTCTCATATTCCAGGCTGTTCTGGAACTCCCCATATAGCTGAAGATGACCTTGAACTTCTGATCCTATGGCCTCTATTTCCCAGGGCTGAGATTACAGGTATGTATGTGCTGCCACCACACTCCATACATGTGGTGCTGGCTGATGGAACCTGGGGCTTTGTCCATGCTAGCAAGCATTCCAGGACTGAGCCCCAGCCCAAGATTATTTTCTTACGTCCAAATCACACCACTAGCCAAAGACCATGGGCCAAAGGACTTTCCATGTGTTTTTCACATATGTAGCCCACATGGCCAAACCCACCTTGCATACATCAGGTCCTCACTGCCAGTCCCCGAGAGGACAATCTCCATCTCAGCTGTCAGCGAGTGCCACGCTGCTGCAGCTTCTTGACACTGGACCAGATCTCCCCTTCTCTCCTCCCCTTTCTGCCCCTCCCTGCATCTCCTTCTTCTCTTCCTCTCTTTCTTCTTTTATCTACATCCTCCTTATAAAGCCAGGACATTGGACAGAATGCTTTCAAATGTCCTAACTTTCTTTAAGAAGTGTGTGTGTGTGTGTGTGTGTGTGTGTGTGTGTGTGTGTGTGTGTGTTGTATTCTATGTGTGCAGGTAGAGGGCATGGAGAAGGCAGAAGTCAGGTGACTTGGGCTTTATTTTTCTATCGATTTCTGAGCCTCACCTTCCTCTTCTAGCTATCCAACAAAGTGGCCTTTGGAAGGTTGTGAGAATAAAAATCTGAGTACATCTTTGATTTATGCACTGCCCTGATTACTACTACTGTTTCATTTCCTCGGTAGGAAAAGAGAGTCTGAATCAGTGGTTTGAAGAGAAGTCCAGAATTCTCAAAGGCTGACAGAACAATTAGGACATGGGTACCCAGGTAGCTCATCTCCCAAGATCCCTCCTTCTCAGGGTTCATTCTTCTTAGAGTTACAGAACGAGGTGCTGTGGGGGAAAGGGGATAATGTATGTTTTTAAAGTTAAATTTCTATTTTTTGACAATATCACACATGAATACTGTGCTTACATTGTTTTATCCTTCCGTCTTCTCTCTAACTCCTCTTATGTCCCATCTCAAGTTCATTTTCTCTTCATCTATAATAATTTTATTATTTATTTTATTTACATGAGTACACTGTAGCTGTCTTCAGACACACCAGAAAAAGGCATCAGATCCCATTACAGATGGTTGTGAGCCACCATGTGGTTGCTGGGAATTGAACTCAGGAACTCAGGAACCACTGAGCCATCTCTCCAGCCCCATGTAATTTTAAATATAAACACACACACACACACACACACACACACACACACGTTTACTAAGTCCACTTAGTATTTCTCATATATAAGTTTGTCTAGGACTAACTGTGGGGCGGTGAGCTGCGCACAGGCACCCTGCTCCTGGGTCGAGCTCAGACTTTAAACCCTGGAGACCAGGCAGGTGAATATCGCCTTCAAGGAACGGCAGGTATTCTGCCATGCCCCTTGGGCCCCTGACTCCTGTCACAGCTACAGCCTCCCACAGCCCCCCACTCCCCCAGAGGTGTGTGGCCATCAGTCCTGTAGGGCAATACCCCAAGCTCCTGGTATTCTGTCTGGACTCCACCCCCACAGTTACCTGGCAACAGCCAGGTATGCTCCTCTCCACAGTTACCTGGCAACAGCCAGGTAGGCTGGCCCACTATAAAAGGGGCTGTTTGCCACCCCCCCTCTTTCTTGCTCTTACTCTTTTACTCTTGCCTCTTGCTCCCCCACTCTCTCCATTCCCTTCCCCCCTCTTCCCACGTGGCCATGGCCGGCCTCTACTTCCCTACTCTCCCTCTCTCTGCCTTTCTACAATAAACACCTTAAAACCATGAACCGCCTCTTCTCATCGGGATCTGCCAGGCTGGAGCAATGGAGCAGGTCCTCCCCTAAAGAGCCGCATGTCTAATCTCACGCAGGAAGTCTCTCTGCGTTCCCAGATATGGTCTCCACGGAGCCAGGCCTCCTACCCAAGCAAGCCTAGGACTCTCCTCCCCATGGACCAGAGCCTACCTGCAGGCTGACACTTCGTTCTCAGCTCTTCCAGGGACTCCAAGACAGTTCCAGCAGTTCCCCCAGGGACCTAAGACTGTGCTTTCCCCATCCAGCAGTGGCATGGGGTGCACAGTCAGACTTCCTGTGTCCTGCCTCGCCCAGAGGCCTGAGCCCAGGGTCAGACACTGGACCCCATTTTAACCCACAACTAACCACTTGGGATTAGACAACCTCTCGGGGCTCTCCACAGCCATTGACTGCCTGTAGCTTTTCATCGGGCACTGGAGCCTTATGGAATTTTTCCCATCCACACTGATATGTTGACATTCTGTGTATTTTTAGAAGTGCGTGGAATACTGAAATGGATCATTTGAAAGCCTATGAACCTAATAGAAGACAGTAAGACCCCTATCCTTGAACCAGAGGGGCGGGCAATCTCACTTATCAGGGGAAGTATCATGCTCCCTGTCCTCGTATTCTGGAGCCTATACTACCCAGGCTTTCCTCTGGGCTCGATAAGGAAGAGTGTTCTGCAGTCTTCTTGGGTTGGGTGCTCACGTTCTACATGGTTGGCAGAAAAACACCCACCTCCTCAGACAGCATCTGACCCTACACTTGTAGGCAGATGTACACTGTAGGCAGGAGTGGAGGGGAGCAAGACTGAGAGACTCTTCTGTGTTAGTGAAGCTGCTACCCCGCACAGATACTCAATGCTCACAGTCATTACAGGCCAGACAACCTTCTAGAACACTCTTCACGAGGGTGTGGCAGAAATAGGCTGGTCCAGAAGTACCTGCTCCTTCATTGGTTTTGCAGAGAAACTAACGATCCCCAAGCCTAAGTTCCCACTGTAAAATAAAGATAATCAATGCTCACATCCCTTGCTTTCCAGGACCTTAGAGACAATCACAGGCAAAGCTGGGGATGTTAGAATTGAATAGAACCACTTGAAGGGGGAGGAAGGGAATCACCAGAGAGCCTCTGCCTGTAGGGCACTGAGAAGGCCTGGCTGGGAGCTGCCACTCTCTGGACACACCTATGGTCCCTGGCATGGGGTGGCAGGTTACTACATGATCCAGCTGCACATCTCCTCTCAACCATTCACTCTCACAGCTTGCCCAACACTGGGCAGAGTGGGATGAAAGCATCCTGGCTGAGATTCCATCCAGATACCGAGGTTCTTCCGTGATGCAGCAGATAGCAGGTCTCACTCCCACAGCCTCTCTGTTGTTCAGCTAGCCTTCAGCTCAGGGGAGGGACAGGCAGGCATGGGTGTGGGACATCTGCTTCCACCCCCCAACTGGACAGTCGGCATGAGGATTTTCAGGTAGAAGCTGGAGGCAACTAAGGTATGAGCTGCTAGTAAGTGGAAGCCTAGGAAAGGAGGGCTAATGGCACCTGCCAGGAAACTGGTGTGGCTGCAGGGACTTGCTAAGTCTGACTTAGGAAAATGCTAGGCAAACACAAGGCCAGTATCAATGACATCTGGATCCTCAGCCTGTGGTTCTGGACTAAGGTTTAGGAGACCCAGATGCCTTCTCTACACTGGGCAGCCAAGTCATACCACTTCCTCAAGCTTCTATAAAACTCTGCATTGATGGAATTGGGCAGAATCCTGCTTCTCCTATGAGCACACCTCATTCCAGTTTCTACCATGGTGACAAACTGCAAATGACTCATCTTCCCGGAATGCTAACTGTACTGGCTGGTTTTGTGTGTCAACTTGTCACGGGCTGCAGTTATCACAGAGAAAGGCACTTCAGTTGGGGAAGTGCCTCCATGAGATCCAGCTGTGGGGCATTTTCTTGGTTGGTGATGGGGGGGGCATTGTGGGTGGTGTCATCCCTGGGCTAGTAGTCTTGGGTTCTATAAGAGCAGGCTGAGTAAGCCAGGAGAAGCAAGCCAGTAAAGAACATCCCTCCTTGGCCTCTTGGTCAGCTCCTGCTTCCTGACCTGCTTGAGTTGCAGTCCTGACTTCCTTTGGTGATGAACAGCAATGTGGAAAGTGTAAGCTGAATAAACCCTTTCCTCCCCAGCTTGCTTCTTGGTCATGATGTTTGTGCAGGAATAGAAACCCTCACTAAGACATCTACCTTTACTTGGGAGGTGGAGGTAGTTTTTACTTTCAGTTTTATGAGTTCTAATTCACATCCCATATGATCCACTTATTTAAAGCATCCAATCAAATGGTTTTGAGTACTGTCCCAGTTATGTGACCATCGCCACCTTCCGTTCTAGGTCAGCGCTGTTACTGCTCAGAGGAAAAGTGACTGTTTAGTCAGGCACAGCCTCCCAGAACCTTCCAGCCCTCCTTGCCTTGGCAACCACTAACCTACTTTCTGCCTCTATAGGTTTTTCTATTTTGAACATTTCATGCAGTTGGAATCATTCACATGTGGTTTTGCAGGGATAATTATTACATTAAAATGAAAAGCAGGCAGAAGATTAGACTCATTTTAAATTACAAAAGATTTATTTCAAAGACATCCCTCTTGCATCTGGCAGCTCCTTGCTCAGTCTAACTTTCCCACAGACAGTAATTCATTCTCCCCTCTCCCTGGGGCCAGTTCGTGGAGGAAAGGATCTTAATGATCTTTTTACCCCCATTCTGGCTTCAACCTTGGAAGACCCCGAAGCTCAGAGAGTCTGTCTAGGAAAATCTGTTGGAGACTTTCTTCATCATCTTTCCTTAGATCCCTTCTCTGTGGACACACACACACACAGTCTGTCCTTAGTCGCTGAGAAAATAACATCCTGTCAGTCTTTCAGACTTCCATATCTTAGTAAGAGGCTAATTGATTGGGACTGTTTCCAGCTTACTCACCTCAGACCGTTTTCCCAACCTCACGGGAGGGGCTGCTTCTTGATTATTTACTGAGATACAGTGTTCACACATCTTTTTGGAGAACATTATGATGAATTAATATGAGCAGCAATCTGTACAGGATGGGGGGTGATCAGGCGGAAGAATGTGTTGAGAACTTCTGCCCTTTGTGACTGGCTACTTGAGAGGAGTATTCTAATCTTTTTGTTCACTGCAACGTGGAAGAGTGCCATGGAACGCCATGGTGTGGGCAGTGGCAGTTCAATAAGTACTTTCTAGAAGAAAAGAAATGCAAGAAAGTGGAACACGGAGAAGGAAAGAGAAAGGAAGGGAAAGAGAGAGAAAAGGAGCAATGGATGGGGAGAGGGAGGACAGCCTAGAAGCCAAGCTTCCCATTACCATCGTTCAAATTAAAAAGGCCCCATAGGCTGATAGGAAGGGGCACTATTCGGAGGTATGGCCTTCTTGGAGGAAGTGTGTCTCAGTCTCTTCCTGCTGACCTTGGATCAAGATGTAGAACTCTCAGCTCCTTCTCTAGTACCCCATGTCTGCTGGCATGCCACCGTGCTTCCCGCTATGATGATAATAGACTAAGCCTTAGAACTATAGGCGAGCCCCAATTAAATGTCCTTTATAAGAGTTACTATGTCATGGTGTTTCTTAATAGCAATAGAAACCCTATTAAGACACTATCCCTTGATGAAATAACCACTAAATTTGCTTTTTCATAAATCTTTTCTGCCCCACATCAGGACAACAAAACGAAAGACATGAGAACAGAGAGGTGGAGGCAGGTTGGCGAGGTGTGGGGGCTGCCCAGATGGGCTGCTAAACCTGACACAGGTGCTTCTTATCCAGGAAGGGCCTTGGCATCTCCTTGCTTATTAGACCTTTCTAGATGCTAGTTGTGGATTCTTTAGGCTCTCTTTAGGTGAAGGAAGTCTTAGGTAGAGTACAGTGCTTCAGCCTGCACTAGGTCCCTACTGCTGTGTCCTCGTTAACACTGCTTGACCTTGGCTTATTCTCAGGGACACAAATAACCAGGGGGCATCACAAGGAGAAGGGTCAGTGGGGGCCAGGGTCCGTCTTCCAGCTCTCTGGCATCCTGCATAAAGCACTGTCTGGCAATGTGCCATGACTGGATCCCGAACTGAGATCTCACCTCCCATCAGTCTCCCTTTTTTTTTTTAAGAATTTTTTTTTTAAAGATTTATTTTATTTATTATATGTAAGTACACTGTAGCTGTCTTCAGGCATTTCAGAAGAGGGCGCCAGATCTCATTAAGGATGGTTGTGAGCCACCATGTGGTTGCTGGGATTTGAACTTATCACCTTCGGAAGAGCAGTCGGGTGCTCTTACCTGCTGAGCCATCTCACCAGCCCCCAGTCTCCCTTTTTATGGAGCATAAAGTGAGCCTGACTAAGGACAGGTGACAAATCTCACAGTGTCTTGGGTCATCTGAGTACAAATCTCACGGTGTCTCGGGTCATCTGAGTACAAATCTCACGGTGTCCCGGGTCATCTGAGTACAGACACAGGCTGTTTCTCAAGGAAGTGTTCCTGCCCCAGGCAATGAGAGGGTCATCCGCTGAACAATTAGTTTGGCATATCTGTGTTTCCATTTCCTCCCTAAATGGACGCACTAGTGCCTCTCTCAGAAACCTGTGGGCAATGAAGAGAGTACACACTAGCGCAGGACCTGAGCAGACTGTCCTGCCTTAGCCACAGCTAGATGTGCTGACACTGGACCTCATGCCACAGCTTGGCACTCAGCCAATTCTCCTTTAGGGGTACAAGACTGTCCTGCTGTGGTCAGTGCACTGCTGACTCTGTTTGCTGGACCTCAGACAAGTCTCCAGTCTTACCAGTAGACAATCGTGACAAGGTATCTGACACTCTGGGGTGCAGGAGAGCAGAGGAATTTGCCCATGAGGATGGAGAAACCTCTCCATCCAGCTCCTTGTTCTTACTTTAGTATCTCGGGGTTAAAAAAATAAATAAGTTTCCTCGCACCTTAGGGAAAAAGACAGACACTACCTTAGGGTGAAAGGCTGGAAAACAGTTTTCCAAGCAAATGGTCCTAAGAAAAAAGCTGGAGTAGCCATTCTAATATCGAATAAAATTGACTTTCAACCCAAAGTTATAAAAAAAAGACAAGGAGGGGCACTTCATACTCATCAAAGGTAAAATCAACCAAGATGAACTCTCAATTCTGAATATCTATGCTCCAAATACAAGGGCAGCCACATTCATTAAAGAAACAGTAGTAAAGCTCAAAGCACGCATTGCATCTCACACAATAATAGTGGGAGACTTCAACTCCCCACTCTCACCAATGGACAGATCCTGGAAACAGAAACTAAACAGAGACACATGGACACTAACAGAAGTCATGAAACAAATGGATTTAACAGATATCTACAGAACATTTTATCCTAAAACAAAAGGATATACTTTCTTCTCAGCGCCACACAGTACCTCTTCCAAAATTGACCATTGGTCACAAAACAGGCCTCCATAGATACAAAAATATTGAAATTATACCATGCATCCTATCTGACCACCATGGACTAAGGCTGATCTTCAATAACAACATAAATAATAGAAAGCGAACATTCTCATGGAAACTGAACAACGCTCTATTCAATGATTACTTAGTCAAGGATGAAATAAAGAAAGAAATTAAAGACTTTATAGAGTTTAATGAAAATGAAGCCACAACATACCCAAACTTATGGAACACAATAAAGGCAGTCCTAAGATGAAAACTCATTGCCCAGAGTGCCTCCAAAAAGAAACTAGAGAGAGCATACACTAGTAACTTGACAGCACACCTAGAAGCTCTAGAACTAAAGGAAGCAAATTCACCCAATTCATTCAAACTCAGGGCAAAAATCAACCAAGTAGAAACAAAAAGAACTATTCAAAGAATCAACCAAACCAGGAGCTAGTTCTTTGAGAAAATCAACAAGATAGATAAACCCTTAGCCGGACTCATTAGAGGGCACAAGGGACAGTATCCTAATTAACAAAATCAGAAATGAAAAAGGAGACATAACAACAGATCCTGAGGAAATCCAAAACATCATCAGATCCTACTACAAAAGGCTATACTCAACAAAGGTAGAAAACCTGGAGGAAATGGACAATTTCCTAGACAGATACCAGGTACCAAAGTTAAACCAGGATCAGATTAACGATCTAAACAGGCCCATTTCCCCTAAAGAAATAGAAGCAGTCATCAATAGTCTTCCAACCAAAAAAACACAGGACCAGATGAGTTTAGCGCAGAGTTCTATCAGACCTTCAAAGAAGACCTAATTCCACCTCTCCTCAAACTATTCCAAAAAATAGAGACAGAAGGTACTCTACCCAATTCCTTCTATGAAGTCACAATTACTCTGATACCTAAACCACACAAAGATCCAACAAAGAAAGAGAACTTCAGACCAATTTCCCTCATGAATATCGATGCAAAAATACTCAATAAAATCCTTGCAAACTGCATCTAAGAACACATCAAACGATCATCCATCATGACCAAGTAGGCTTCATCCCAGGAATGCAGGGATGGTTTAATATACGGAAATCCATCAACATAATTCACTATATAAACAAACTCAAAGACAAAAACCACATGATCATCTCATTAGATGCTGAAAAAGCATTTGACAAAATCCAACACCCTTTCATGATAAAAGTCTTGGAAAGATCAGGAATTCAAGGCCCATACCTAAACATAATAAAAGCAATATACAGCAAACCAGTAGCCAACATCAAACTAAATGGAGAGAAGCTGGAAGCAATTCCATTAAAATCAGGGACTAGACAAGGCTGCCCACTTTCTCCCTACCTATTCAATATAGTACTTGAAGTCCTCGCCAGAGCAATTCGGCAACAAAAGGAGATCAAGGGGATACAAATTGGAAAGGAAGAAGTTAAGATGTCACTGTTTGCAGATGATATGATAGTATATATTCAGGACCCAAAAAATTCCCCCAGAGAACTCCTAAACCTGATAAACAGCTTCAGTGCAGTAGCTGGATATAAAATTAACTCAAACAAATCAATGGCCTTTCTCTACACAAAGGATAAAAGGGCTGAGAAAGAAATTAGGGAAACAACACCCTTCACAATAGTCACAAATACTATAAAATACCTTGGTGTGACTCTAACTAAGGAAGTGAAAGATCTTTATGACAAGAACTTCATGTCTCTGAAGAAAGAAATTGAAGAAGATCTCAGAAGATGGAAAGATCTCCCATGCTCATGGATTGGCAGGACTAATATAATCAAAATGGCTATCGTGCCGAAAGCAATCTACCGATTCAATGCAATCCCCATCAAAATTCCAACTTAACTCTTCACTGAGATAGAAAGGGCAATTTGCAAATTCATCTAGAATAATAAAAAAACCTAGGATAGCAAAAACTATTCTCAACAATAAAAGAACCTCTGGGGGAATCACCATGCCTGACATTAAGCTATACTACAGAGCAATTGTGATAAAAAAAACTCCATGGTACTGGTACAGCAACAGACAGATAGATCAATGGAATAGAACTGAAGACCCAGAAATGAATCCACACACCTATGGTCACCTTTGACAAGGGAGCTAATACCATCCAGTGGAAAAAGGACAGCATTTTCAACAAATGGTGCTGGCACAACTGGATGTTAGCATGTAAAAGAATGCGTATTGATCCATTCTTATCTCCTTGTACAAAGCTTAAGTCTAAATGGATTAAAGACCTCCACATAAAACCAGAGACAGTGAAATTTATAGAGGAGAAAGTGGGGAAAACCCTCGAAGATATAGGCACAGGGTAAAGATTCCTAAACAGAACAGCAATGGCCTGTGCGGCAAGATCAAGAATTGACAAATGGGACCTTATAAAATTGCAAAGCTTCTGTAAGGCAAAAGACACAGTCAGCAAGACAAAAAGGCCACCAACAGATTGGGAAAGAATTTTTACCAATCCCAAATCTGATAGGGGACTAATATCCAACATCTACAAAGAGCTAAAGAAGCTGGACTCCAGAAAAACGAATAACCCCATTAAAAAATGAGGTACAGAGCTAAACAAAGAGTTCTCAACTGAGGAATTCTGAATGGCTGAGAAACATCTGAAAAAATGTTCAACATCCTTAATCATCAGGGAAATGCAAATCAAAACAACCCTGAGATTCCACCTCACACCAGTCAGAATGGCTAAGATCAAAAATTCAGGTGACAGCAGATGCTGGCGAGGATGTGGAGAAAGAGGAGCACTCCTCCATTGCTGGTGGGTTTGCAAGCTTGTACAACCACTCTGGAAGTCAGTCTGGCGTTTTCTCAGAAAATTGGACATAGTACTACCGAAAGATCCTGCAATACTTCTCCTGGGCATATACCCAGAAGATGTTCCAACTGGTAAAAAGGACACATGTTCCACTATGTTCATAGCAGCCGTATTTATAATAGCCAGAAGCTGGAAAGAACCCAGATGTCCCTCAACAGATGAATGGATACAGAAAATGTGGTACATTTACACAAAGGAGTACTATTCTGCTATTACAAAAATGAATTTATGAAATTCTTGGGCAAATGGATGTATCTGGAGGACATAATCATGAATGAGGTAACCCAATCACAAAAGAAGTCATTGGATATGCGCTCACTGATAAATGGATATTAGCCCAGAAACTTAGAATACCCAAGATACAATTTGCAAAACACAAGAAAATCAAGAAGGAAGACCAGCACGTGGATACTTTATTCCTCCTATGAATAGGAAACAAAATACCCATGAAAGGAGTTACAGAGACAAAGTTTAGAGCTAAGATGAAAGGATGGACCATACAGAAACTACCCCACCAGGGGGGATCCATCCCATAATCAGTCATTAAACTCAGACACTATTGCATAAGACAGCTAGTGCCTACTGAAGGGACCCTGATATAGCTGTCTCATACAGAAGTAGATGCTCATAATCATCTATATGATGGAACACAGCGCCCACAATGGAGAAGCTAGAGATAGAACCCTAGGAGCTGAAGGGGTCTGCAACCCTAGAAGAGGAACAACAATATGAACTAACCAGAACCCCCAGAACATGTGTCTCTAGGTCCATATGTAGTCGGCCATCATTGGGTGGAGATGCCCCTTGGTATTGTAATCTTTATATACCCCAATACAGGGGAACGCCAGGACCAAGAAGTGGGAGTGGGTGGGCAGGGGAACAGGGCGGGGGAGGGAGGGAGAACTTTCGGGATAGCATTTGAAATGTAAATTAAGAAAATATCTAATAAATATTAATTGATTAAAAAAAAGAAGTTTCCTGAAAACTGTATATGAAAAGATGAAGCGGGAAGCCTGTGCAAAAGGTATGCATTCATTCCAGCAAAGATTCTTAGGAGAGCTTTGGTTTATTGGCAGAAGAGTTTTTACTCCATGCTTCGCCCATAGTGTGGCTCAAGTACAGGTACCCGTGTTAATTGGTATTCGTGTAGATGTGATGGAATGCCTGAGAAAAACAACTGAAGGAAGGCAAGGGTTGGGTTGGGCTCATAGCTGGAGGGTACAGCCTGTCACGGCTCGGGAGCGTGAGGTGAGTGGGCACATTGCATCCACACTCAGGCAGTGAACAAATGAGCTTGCCAAGTCTACATTCTAGTGCCTGTTTGGTCTGGGCCCTGTGCCCATAGAATGTCTGTGCATGCTTAAGGCTACCCCCCCCACACATCAATTAGTCTAATCTAGAAACTTCGTTATAGACATGACCATGAGGATTATCTCCTAGGGATGCTAGACCTGAGGAAGCTAACAACCAATACTAACCAACATAACCCTGAGGTGCGCCAGCCATGCTGTGGCCACACATCATGGCCATACACTGTGAGGAATCTGAATGGCACAGGCAGGAGCTACAGAGCATTGCTTTGGGGTAGGAGTCACAGGACACTTTGCTATTGAATCTCACCAAGCCATCAACACTAGTGAGTTTAGCCATGACCTAAGTGAGTCTGAGACAGAAGTTGTCAGGTACTTCAGACATAGGTAATGTTGCACAGATAGGCACTGACTTCTGGGAGCTCAACCCATCTTTATTAATCTGTCCTTCCTCAATTAAAAAAAATATGCACACATGTGCACATGTGTGTACGTTTGTATACACATGCACACATGAACAATATGTTTTATGCTTTTATTGGTATGAAAACTAATATAATCAATTATAATTCACAGAATATGTGTGTGTGTTTGTGTGTGCAGAATATGAATGAATATGATTATAATATGGTACACACTGAGTATATGAACTTTATCCATTTTACTTCCTGGATTGAAAGCAATTAAAACCAACAGTTTGGTAGGCCCTCAGCCCTGTGAATGCTAAGGCTGAAGAAGTTGGCCCTGACTGACAGCAGACCACTCAAAGGGCCTAGGGTCAGTCACAGACCAAAGCCAGGCCTTTTGAGTCCGAGCCAACTACTTATCCTCCGGTGTTCAATTGTTCAGGCACTGGAAACCCTCTGTGTTAGGGCTGAAATAATAAATTAGAGACAAAACTGCTTTAACAGCAGCTGAAGCTCCCCTGCAAGCACAATGCCAAGAGAGAAGGAAAGAGGCAGGGATGGAATCGAATGCTCCACATCTGTCAGTTCCGGATGAGCACACACAGGTGCGCCAAGACAAGAACCTGGTATTTGGTGACTGCTCTGGACTACAGGAAGATTTGGCTTAAGGGCACCATGTAATGAAGAAAAAGTAAGTTCCTACTGAGTTGGAGAGAAGGCATGCCTCTCTGTGGAGTTCTCCCTGGGTCCTGGACATGTGGGCTGACTTTCCATGTACATCATGTGGGGTGACAACGCTGGCATTCACAACATCACTAGATGGGCTCCCCATATAGGAATGTGCCTCCATAGTGAAGGAGGACCCACATGATCCACAGGTCCCCAGAGCAAATGAAAGTGCAAGGCCTTGTGCAAAAACTCCAACCTTCATAAAATTGAAGGAGTGGACCAAGAATAGAGTCNAGCCACCTTTAGGGGTAGCAGGGGATTAGCCCAGTCCCACCAAGCATTACCTTCTCTGTCTAGGCCAGCACAGATCTTACATTTTTATTGTTGTATGACTGCTATTTTACTTTTTCCTCAAATATATTATAAGACTAAATATATATCTATATATAGCATATATATTAGTAAGTATATATATATAATACTAAATACATATAATACTAAATATAATGTATATATTAAAAACATCAATGAGATATTGCCAGATTTCTATTCCTTTAATGTTACATGCCATTCTGTCTACAAATCTGACAGAAACAAGCTCCACGGGCCTGCTCTCTAGAACCTGCCCTGGACAATGAGCACCAAACATACATGGCTCAGTGAGCCAGGCCCTTCATGCTGTCGGAAAAGAAGGCCTGTGGCTCCACATTGGGGCAAAGTGACCTTTAAGACGGGGTAGTAGCAGCCAAGACTACTATTTCTTCTTATTTTGTAGCAAAGTAATACAAACTTATCCAAAACTTCACAGAGAAATTTATTCCCTAAATTATCTAGGAGAGGATAGAGTTTGGGCAAGGGAGGGCTCAACATGCAGGTCCAGGATCCTTCTAGGCCACACAGAAAGTGTGACTTGGCCCCACTCAGCCTCAGTTCGCTCATCTGTGGCATAGGAACATCATTTCCAACATCATTTCCTTGCCACAATTCAAAGATGTGCCATTTATGGGAAATAGGAAGACAAAGATAATTCAACCTTTAAACTCATGTCGGGAGAATGGGGAGATGCCAAGTAGATAAAGAGCTCACAGTGCAAGTCTGAAGTCAAGGTTCAGGTTCACAGAACCCAGATAAATGCAGGATAGGCATGGCATATCACCCAGAACTCCAGTGCTTAGAAGAGGACAGGACACCTGTAACAAACTCGTTAGACTCACCTGCATCAGTGAGCTCTGGGCTTAGCTGAGATATCCTGCCTCAATATAGAAACTGGAAAGCAATCAAGGAAGACTTCCAATATCATCCTTAGCCTCTATATTAATATAAATGCACACATATGTATGGCCCTACAAACATATGCTTTTTTAAAAATCCTGTAGAGTCTCATGTCCAGCACACATGGAGAATATGGTTAATATTGGCTAACTCAAGATTTCTACCTTGTTCTCTAATTCGAACAGACAGATGTCATAGCTTATTCATGCACTTGGATGGTTGAGGCAGGAGGATTGAGAATTCTAGGCCAACTTCAGATGTAGTAAGTTCAAAGCAACCATAGATTACATGACACCCCATCTCTTGACATTTTTTTAATGAGGCAAATAACTTCAGACAAGAAATTAGCAATTGTACACAAGAAATGTCAATTCACTTACTTCTCATCCCCAACAAACCCTTTTGGGAGATACTTGCCATTTGATCCAGTTTTCTTGTGAACACACTGCCATGGATTCCCATCTGTGTCCTTGGCCCTGGATGAGACTCTTGGAAACTCTCTAGAGTGTGCTTGTCACCCAGCCTTCTGTCCCATGCCCTCCACTCTAGAAGCCGCTCTCAATCATGCTGATTCAGGTTGGCCATTACTTGACCTCATGCCATGACCACACTGGCAGAAGTATGTCCAGCAACATATAAGAATGGACTTCTCAGTTACTGTAATGATCAATGTGAAGGGAAGGAAAACACTGGGATTTTAGATATGCAGATCAGAGCCCATGCTGGTCCTGAGCAGTCTGAAAGGGAGAGTCCTTCCCTGCAGATATACCAAGTGGTCTGTAATGAGCTATTCCAAAAGATAATGACCAGAGGAACCCCCTGGAGAAAGGAGTTTATCATTCTTTAAGCCTGACTATTTCAGAGATGACATGGGCCTGAGGGACAACCCAAGATCCAATAGCCTGGCTTTGACATAGATTCACTAAAAAGCAAACTCACTTTCCACTATTGCTGTTCACAAGCTATTGCCCTAGGAAGGGCAAGCTCCACACACACTTCTCAGTGTTTCACCCTGGGTTTCTGAAAGTGGGTCAGGAGGTACCTTGAGCCATGGACCCAGGGGATTTGAAGCAAAGGGGGAAAGCACAGCTCCCAGATCCAGGGATCCTGAAGGTCACTAAAGTAAAGCCACATCATTGTCAGGGTTAAACAGCAGGATGCATAGGATGCATAGCCCCAAGCAGCAAGGTGACAGGCTCATGTTACCACGGGTGTTCTTGTTACTCCATAATAATGTCACTTCTGTGTGAGCCACTAGCCTTTGGATGTCACCAGAGGCCTCCCACCACCTGGATCCAGGACTGAGGATCTTCTGTTGAATTCAAGTTCACCATTGTCATGTAGGGTTTTTCAAAGGAATGTCCTAAGGGATGAGATTTATAGCTTACATTTTCTCCTTTTTATCCCAGTGTTGGGGACCAAACCCAGGGGCTTTCCAGTGCTAGGCATATTCTCTCTCATCACTCAGCCAGATTCCAACCCCAAGATTTATGGCTTGAGAGTGATGGTCACCAGTGACTTAAAGTGGAGTTTTACACTACCAAAGACATTCTCTTACTGCCCTACTTTGAGAGATCTTCATTAAGAGTAGGTTTCAGATCCCGTGCTACAGCCCACCATACACAAATACCACTGGGAGAGAGCTGGTCTCCCAAGAGTGCTAATACAGCTGTGAGCAGAGGTAAGAATACCACTTCTGCTCAAATTCCTGGCCCAAGAGAGACCTGCCAAGAGCTATCAGGACACAGAAACCAAGGAACAGCCAGGGACAGGATCCTTCTGGTTTCTATCTGCACCCCTGTGCCACAGCTATCCATACCCAAATTCCTCCCAGAGAGAACTGGTCCCAGGAGTACTGACCCACAGGCTTGAAGGAGGGACAAGCCACAGTCAGAGACAACAACAGCAACTAATACCAGAGATATCCAGATGGCAAGAAGCAAGGGCAAGAATATAAGCAACAGAAACCAAGGCTAGTTGGCATCATCAGAATCCAGTTCTCCCACCACAGCAAGCTCTGGATACCCCAACACACCAGAAAAGCAAGACTCGGATTCAAAATCACATCTCATGATGATGACAGAGAAATTTAAGAAGGGAATGGATAACTCCCTTAAGGAAATACAGGAGAACAAAGGTAAACAGGTAGAAACTCTTAAAGAGAAAGTACAAGAATCCCTTAAATTACAGATAAACAGAACAGGTAAAGGAACTGAACAAAACCATCCACAATCTAAAGATGGAAATAGAACAATAAAGAAATCACAAGGGGAGACAATCCTAGCGATGGAAAACCTAGGAAAGAGATCAGGAGTCATAGATGCAGGCATCACCAAAAGAATACAGGAGATAGAAGAGAGAATCTCAGGGGCAGAAGATACCTTAAAAACATTGACACAACAGTCAAAGAAAATGCAAAATGCAAAAAGCTCCTAACCCCAAACATCCAGGAAATCCAGGACACAATGAGGAGACAAAATCTAAGGATAACGGGTATAGAAGAGTGAAGATTCCCTATTTAAAGGGCCAGTAAATATCTTCAACAAAATGATAGAGGAAAACTTCCCTAACCTAAAGAAAGAAATGTCCATGAACATAGATGAAGTCTACAGAACTCCAAATAGATTGGACCAGAAAAGAAATTCCTCCCATCATATAATAATCAAAACAACAAATGCACAAAACAATAAAATAATATTTAAAGTAGTAAGAGAAAAAGGTCAAGTAACATATAAAGGCAGACCTATTAGAATTATACCAGACTCCTCACCAGAGACTATGAAAGTTAGAAGATCCTGGACAGATCTCATACAGACCCTAAGAAAACAAAAATGCTAACCCAGGCTACTATACCCAGAAAAATTCTCAATTACCATAGATGGAGAAACCAAGGTATTCCATGATAAAAGCACATTTACACAATGTTTCTTCACAGATCTAGGCTTACAGTGAGTGATTAATGGATGGGAAACTCTAAGACATAGAGGGAAACTACACCCTAGAAAAAGCAAAAAAGTAATCTTCTTTCAACAAACCCCAAAGAAAATAACCACAAAACATAAAAATAACATCAAAAATAACAGGAAGCAACAATCACTATTCCTTAAAATCTCTTAACATCAATGGACTCCATTCCCCAATAAAAAGACATAGACTGACAGACTGGATATGTAAACAGGATCCAAATTTTGCTGCATACAGGAAATGCACCTCCTTGTCAAAGACAAACACTACCTCAGAGTAAAGGGCTGGAAAACAATTTTCCAAGCAAATGGTCCCAAGAAACAGGTGGTAGTGACCATTCTAATATGGAATAAAATCAACTTTCAACCAAAAGTCATCAAAAAAGATAAGGAAGGACACTTCATACTCATCAAAGAAAAAAAACTACCATTAAGAACTCTCATTTCTGAACATTTATGCTCCAAATGCAAGGGTGCCCACATTCATAAAAGAAACTTTACTAAAGATAAAAGCAGCTGGGTGTGGTGGCGCACGCCTTTAATCCCAGCACTCGGGAGGCAGAGGCAGAGGCAGAGGCAGGCGGATTTCTGAGTTCCAGGCCAGCCTGGTCTACAGAGTGAGTTCCAGGACAGCCAGGGCTATACAGAGAAACCTTGTCTCTAAAAACCAAGAAAAAAAAAAAAAGATAAAAGCACACATTGCACCTCACACAATAATTGTGGGGTACTTTAACACCCCACTCTCATCAATGGGCAGATCAGATAACACAAACTAAACAGAGACACAGTGAAAGTAACAGAAGTTTTGGATCAAATAGATTTAAAAGATATCTATAGAACATCTTGTCCTAATCAAAAGAGTACACCTTCCTCTCAGCACATCATGGTACCTCCTCCAAAATTGAACAAATAAAAAGTCACAAATTAGACCTCAACCAATATAAGATTGAAATAACCCCATGCTTCCTATCAGATCACTATGGATTAATGTTGGTCTTCAATAGCAACAAAAACAACAGAAAGCCCACATACACATGGAAGCTGAACAAAGTTCTATTCAATGATAACTTTGTCATGGAAGAAAGAAAGAAAAAGAGTTTTTAGAACTTAATGAAAATGAAGGCACAACATACCCAAACTTATAGGACACAATGAAAGCAGTCCTAAGAGGAAAACGCAGAGCTCTGAGTGCCTCCAAAAAGGAAACTGGAGAGAGAATACACTAGCAGTTTGAAAGCACCCGTGAAAGATCAAGAACAAAAGGAAGCAAATTCACCAAAAAGGAGTAGAAGGCAGGAAATAAACTCAGAGGTGAAATCAACCAAGTAGGAAAAAAACAAAAAAAACCAAAACAAAACAAAAAACTATACAATGATTCAACAAAACCAGGAGCTGGTTCTTTATGAGAAAATCAACAAGATAGATAAACCCTTAGCTAGACTAACCAGAGGGCACAGAGACAGTACCCAAATTAACAAAATCAGAAATGAAAAGGGAGATATAACAGCAGAAACTGAGGAAACTAAAAAATATCATCAGATCCTACTACAAAAACCTATACTCAACACAACTAGAAAATCTGGATAAAATGGACAATTTTCTAGACAGATACCAAATACCAAAGTTAAATCAGGATCAGATAAATGATATAAACAGTCCCTTAACCCCTAAAGAAATAGAAGCAATCATTAAAAGTCTCCCAACAAAAAAAAAAAAAAAATCAAACAAACTCAAGGAAAAAAAAACCCACATGATCATTTCATTAGATCCTGAAAAAGCATTTGACAAAATTCAACATCCCTTCATGCTAAAAGTCTTAAAAAGAGCAAGAATTCAAGGCCCATACCTAAAGATAGCATCAAACCAGAAGCCAACATCAAAATAAATGGAGAACTTGAAGCAATCCCAGTAAAATCAAGGGATAGACAAGGCTGCCCACTCTCTCCCTATCTATTCAATACAGTACTTGAATTTCTAGCTAGAGTAATTAGACAACAAAAGGAGGTCAAAGGGATACAAATTGGAAAGAAAGAAGTCAAACTATCACTTTTTGCAGATAATATGATAGTATACTTACATGATCCCCAAAACTCCATCAGAGAATTCTTAGAGCTGATAAACAACTTCAGCAAAGAGGCCTGATATAAAATTAACTCAAACAAATCAGCAGCTTTCCTATACTCAAAAAATAGACAGGCTGAGAATGAAAGTAGGGAAACGACACCCTTCACAATAATCACAAACCATATAAAGTATGTGACTCTAACCAAACAAGTGAAAGATCTGTATGACAAGAACTTCAAGTCTCTGAAGAAAAAAGTCGAAGAAGACCTCAGAAGATGAAAGATCTCCTATGCTCGTGGATTAGCAGGTTTAATATAGTAAAAATGGCCATCTTGCTGAAAGCAATATACAGATTCAATGCAATCCCCATCAAAATTCCAACTCAATTCTTCATAGAGTTAGAAGCAATTCTCAAATTCATCTGGAATAACAAAAAACCCAGGATAGTAAAAACTATTCTCAACAATAAAAGAATTTCTGGGGAATCAGCATCCTGGACCTCAAGCTATAGTACAGAGCAATAGTGATAAAAACTGCATGATACTGGTATAGTGACAGGCAGTTAGATCAATGGAATAGAATTGAAGACCCAGAAATGAACCAGAATGTCACTTGATCTTTGACAAAGGAGCTAAAACCATCCAGTGGAAAAAAAGACAGCATTTTTAACAAATGGTGCTGGTTCAACTGGTGATTAGCATGCAGAAGAATGTAAATCGATCCATTCTTATCTCCTTGTACAAAGTTCAAGTCTATGTGGATCAATGACCTCTGCATAAAACCAGAAGCTAATAGAAACTAATAGAAAAGAAAGTGGGGAAAAGCCTCGAACACATGGGCACAGGTGTCCCTGAACAGAGCACCAATAGCTTATATTCTAAGATCAAGAATTGACAAATGGGATCTCATAAATTTACAGAGCTTCTGTAAGGCAAAGGACACTGTCAGTAGGACAAAACCACAACCAACAGTTTGGGAAAAGATCTTTACCAGCCCTACAACCAATAGAGGGCTAATATCCAATATATACAAAGAAATCAAGAAGTTGGACTCCAGAGAACCAAATAATCCTATTAATAAATGGGAGACAGAGAAAAACAAAGAACGCTCAACTGAGGGATACTGAATGACTGAGAAACACCTAAAGAAATCCTCAACATCCTAAGTCATCAGGAAATGGAAATCAAAACAACTCTGAGATTCCACTTCACACCAGTCAGAATAGCTAAGATCAAAAACTCAGGTGACAGCTGATGTTGGCCAGGGTGTGAAGAAAGAGGAACACTCCTCCATTGCTTGTGGGACTGAAAGCTGGTTCAACTACTCTGGAAATCAGTCTGGCAATTCCACAGAAAACTGGGCATTAGATAGTACTTACTACCTGAGGACCCAGCAATACCACTCCTGGGCATATACCCAGAGGATGCTCCAGGCTCTCTCTTCTTCGCTTGCTTGCCTTGTGGGACTGAGCAACTGCTAGATCCTTGGACTTCTATTCACGGCTGCTGCTAACCATTGTTGGGGAGTTAGACTACAGACTGTACATCCAGTTCTCATTATGCATCAGAAAAATGAATAAACAGAAGAAAACTCTATGGAAGAAAGGAATTCACTTAGCTTTTTCTGAGAAATGGAAGGCTGGTTTGGAAGCTTTAAGAAGTTTTACTTTCCCCAAAACTTGTGATTTCTGAAAGCTAAGCTGGGAAGTCCAGTTGTTTTGCATCAGCACTTGAAGCATTTCCAGTGTAATAAGGGTCTTCACATCCAGAAAACATGGATTCAGGATGTACCGCTTTGTTCAAAGACAAAGTCTGGACAGGCTACTCAAAATGTTAGTACTTTGTACGCCAAAGTGAAAAGAAAGGACACTAAACATTTCATTTCCTCCTCAGTCTCCTGAAACGTCAAGCAGATAAATTACTTTCTTTGGCAAAGAACTTGGACCATAAATACTGTAGAGAGAAAAGCCTTCTGAAGGCAGTTCCTGGCTTGTCAGCAAATACTGTTTTAGGTAGAGTCTCAAACCGAGCATAGACCCACAAACTTCAGACTTTCCCGTGAAGTTCAGTGAGGAGAGTCAAAGTCCAGGTGACAGTGGTAAGACTGTGGACTTAAACAAACATAGAAAGTGAGTTTGTCTCCAAGGGCTAGAGTATCTCAGGACAGGAGACTTCTGATTCCAAAAAGTTCCAACTTAACCAATATCAAAGAGTCAAAGTGTCTCTTATGATGTATGAGAAATTATCCATGATTTTGGTGTAGAATTTTCAGATCCCAGCACTTCAGAACAAAAAGCAGAGTTTGCAAGCTAGGAAAGGCCCAGCGAAGCTGTGTACAGAAGGTCACTGGAGACCATCAAGAGAACCTTAGGGATAATAACACTGAAGGTGACAATTGCAGTCCAGTCCCTTCCCTAGAATCTAAAGACCCTTGTCCGTGTCAGACATACTTTCCAGACATGGACAGCAGTGTGTGGTGAAGGAAAACTGTCATGTGCCTGATGGCCACACTAAAGAAAGCTTGTCTGGACAAGGAGCGTGGTTTAGATGACACATTCCCTGACCAGCAGAATGGCTGTGCCGCATACACTTGGGACCAGTCATCTTCTTCTCCTAAGTGTGAATGTACAGAGCAAATTCATGAAACCCCTTAAATGGAACATCCTTCTAGTGACAAGTTCACTCCGGAAACTGAAAGAGTACTTATGGCACTGGGTCAGGAAAGCGGGACAAGTGCTGTCAGCGACGACGACAGCGAAACTGTCAGTGTGTGGAGTAGACAAATCTGTGAGGAGGGTAGATGCGCCTGTGTCAGAGGAGCCTGCTCAGAATTAGAACACACAGATGGCGGAGGGTGGGTCTCTGAAGCAGAGGATTCTTAGTTCTAAGCTGCTGGACCACCCTTACTGTAAAAGTCCACTGGACGCTCTCATGGTGTGCAGTGAACTCAAAGTAGAAAACCAAATGGCAGGCGGCAAGCGCAGCCAGACAGTCTCCAGTGGATGATGAGCAGCTCTCAACCTGCCTTTCTGGATTCCTAGATGAGGTTATGGAAAAGCATGGAAGTCTGGTCCCACTCAGAGAAAAAGATGTCCTTCGGAGATTAAAAGATGTCTTCAGAAGACTTTTCTAATAGCAAACCATTTATCAATAGGGAAACAACAATCTACGGCGCCAGACATCAAAAGTGTAACTTCTGAGTCTTCTACAATAAGCACATGCTGGATATGGATGATCTGGCAACTTTGGATGGTCAAAGTTGGTTGAATGACCAGGTTATTAATATGTATGGTGAGCTGATAATGGATGCAGTCCCAAAGTACACTTCGTCAACAGCTCTTTCCATAGGCAGCTGGTAACCAAAGGCCATAACAGTTCAGAGATGAACTGAGAAGGTGGACTTGTTTAAAAAGACTCTTCTGTTGATTCCCATCCACCTGGAGGCCCACTGGTCTCTCATTCCAGCTGTGTTATTTCATTTTATGATTCCCAAGGCATTCATTTTAAATTCTGTATAGAGAATATAAGAAAGTATTTGCTGACTGAAGCCAGAGGGAAAAAAAATAGACCCGAATTTCTTCAGATTTGGCAGACTGCTGTTACAAAGTGTATTCCACAACAGAAAAATGACAGTGACTGTGGAGTCTTTGTGCTCCAGTACTGCCAGTGCCTTGCCCGAGAGCAGCCTTTCCAGGTTTCTCAAGAAGACATGCCTCGTGTGCGGAAGAGGATCTATAAGGAGCTGTGTGAGTGCCGGCTCCTGGACTGAGACTCACTCAGCAGGGACTCCAGAAGGCGCCATGTTGGAGCAGATGGTTTGTTACTTGAATCTCCAAACACTTACTGAATCTTTACAGATATTTCAGATTGGTGGTATTGGGCCACTTACTGTTACCTCGGATTTAATTTTGCCCTTCATTTCTCCTGCTATCATGAACTTTTTTGATGTTCAATTTAGTTTCATTTTTAACTTTATGGATACCATATGTCCCTCTCATGTTTAATATTTATAATCCAAATGAATGCATATAGACAGAGAATACTGTAAAGAGTATTAAAAAAAAAGCCTAGTAGATTTGGTGCAGCTTTTGAAACATAGTTAGATGTGAACTGAATACAGGTTTAAAAGTTAACCCCAGAACCTAAAAATGCAAGATGTTTTTGATACTGCATAGCTCAGAGTAGATGTTCCCTATGGCATAAAGGGTAGCTAGGAGTGCTGTGGAAAGCCAGTCACATTTCACTTACACCAGCAGTATGTTTTGCTGATATCTCTCAGATGAGTCTCCAGCATGAGATGCATTCTTTCTGAAGGTGAGAGGGGCTGTTCTGCTTAGGGATATGGTGCTTGCAAGCACAGTGAGTGTTGATTTGAGAAGAGTTAAGGTATGAAAAAAAAAAAAAAAGGCAGCATCCTTGGATGCCAGTTACCTGATTTTTTTAAAAAGGCAGCGGGAGGGTTTTTTTGTTTTTGTTTTTTGTTTTTTGTGGTTTTTTGGGGGTTTTTTTTGTTTTGTTTTTGTTTTTTTGTTTGTTTGTTTGTTTTGAGACCAAGTCTCACTATGTAGCCCAAGCTGTCCTGGAGCTCACAGTAGCTAGGCTGGCCTCAAACTCAAGCTAAACCTGCCTCTGTCTCCCCAGTGCTGGTAATATAGGTACATACCAATGCACTCTACAGTAAAATTCTCATTTTGGTTTTAAGAATTAAAATATGTAGATTAAATCTCATAAAGGCTTTTCCTGAGAAGAAGAAAAAGAAAAAAAAAGATGCTCCAACATGTAATAAGGACACATGCTCCACTATGTTCATAGCAGCCTTATTTATAATAGCCAGAAGCTGGAAAGAATCCAGATGTCCCTCAACAGAGGAATGGATACAGAAAATGTGGTACATTTATTTACACAATGGAGTACTACTCAGCTATTAAAAACAACGAATTTATGAAATTCTTAGACAAATTGATGAATCTGGATGATATCATCCTGAGTGAGGTAACCCAGTCACAAAAGAACACATATGGTATGCACACACTGATAGGTGGATATTAGCCCAGAAGTTTGGAATACCCAAGATACAATTCACAGACCAAATGAAGCTCAAGAAGAAAGAAGACCAAAGTATGGATGCTTCGGTCCTTCTTAGAATGGGGAACAAAATACCCATGGGAGGAGATACAGAGACAAAGTGTGGAGCAAAGACTGAAGGAAAGACCATCCAGAGACGGTCCCACTGGGGATCCATCCTATATACAACCACCAAACCCAGACACTATTGTAGATGCCAACAAGTGCTTGCTGACAAGAGCCTGATATAGCTGTCTCCTGAGAGGCTCTTCCAGTGCCTGACATATTCAGAATTGGATGCTCTCAGCCAACCATTGGATTGAGCACAAGGTCCCCATTGGAGGAGCTAGAGAAAGGACCAAAGGAGCTTATAGCCCCCATAGGAGGAACAACAATATGAACCAACCAGAACCCTCAGAGTTCCCAGGGACTAAAATCCCCAGCCAAAGAGTACACATGGAGGAACCTATGGCTCCAGCTGCATATGTAGCAGAGGATGGCCTTGTTGGGCATCAATGGAAAGAGAGGCCCTTGGTCCTGAGAAGGCTCAATGCCCCAGTGTAGGGGAATGCCAGGACAGGGAAGCGGGAGTGGATGGGTTGGTGATCAGGGGGAAGGCGTATGGGGTAGGGGGCTTTCGGAGGGGAAACCAGGAAAGGGGAAAACATTTGAAATGTAAATAAAGAAAATATCTAATTAAAAAAAAAACTTAAAAAAAAAGAAACACATTATTTTTCACCAGCTAAAAATGAATGGAAAAAAAGATACACTGTGAACTTGTGTGTGGTGAGATCCCAGAAGCCAAACACAATCACATGAACTATACAGAGAAGACTGGAGAATTTAAATGCCAAAGCCAGTATCTTTTGAAACAATATGCCAGACTGAGAGCACAGTTGTTCCTCCATACCTGAGGGGGATTGGAGCCAAGATGCTCCCAACCCAACTGTGATTGAAATCCATGGGGCTCAAGTCCCTTACATACAATGGCTGGTTAGCTGTGTGCATACCAGTAGTCCCAGCTACTTAGGCAGCTGAGCCAGGAGAAATAATTGAGATCAGGAGTTCAAGATCAACCTAGGAAATATAGCAAGACCCATCTAAAAAATAAAATAAGATGGCTTAGTATTTGCATATCTATGTACACTTTCCTTCAGACTGTTGGTCACCTCTGGGTACTGGTGAACGTCATGGAACTTGAGCTCAAACTCTCAGCTTCCCAGTTCAAGGAGTACATTTACGTGCCACTGTGCCCAGCACACAGCGCTTTTTTGTTTTTGGTTTTAGTATATAAATCTATAATTTTACAAAAATATGAAGGGGAGGAACTCATGAGATTGAAAGATTAGTAAGAGAAGTCTTTCTGGGCATAGTGCTGCGCACCTGTAATGTCAACACTTGGCAAGCTAAGGCAGAAGGATCACAAGTTCAAGGCCAACCTAGGCTATGTAGCAAGACCTTGTCTCAATAAGCAATGGTCATACATTTACAGTGGATGCTGGATGCTTGGCTATACTCAGATGCGCACTGAGCCACAACTCTTGTTCCCCAGGAGCGGCAAGCAGCATGGTCAGAAGTCCACACGCACAGGACGCCTCTCCCCGCTCTGTTCTAAGCATGGCCAGGTAGCTTCGAGGCCAGAGTTACAGTACTCTCTGTTTGCCTCTCAGAAACAGGGAAAGGCCCGCTTGCTCTGTATTTCTTCTTTGTCTCGCCTCTCTTCAAAAACTTTTCTATCTGAAGCACATTCTGAAATTCTCACTGACTCTTCAAGGATAACTTATGTTTGAATGTATTTGGTAGTGGAGTGAGGGGCTTAATGTTGAAGAAAGAGGGATGGAAAGAGATGATGGGATGGTGACATTGTTAAATGTCCCAAAGACCAGACCCACAGTGAATGAAGTTATAAGAAAGCTCACCACTGCATCTCAAGAAAATGAGGACTTCTGCTCACTGTGCCAGCAGTGGGGATGGGGGGAGCAGAACCTTCTCTGAGCATCTAGTGCCTTCCCTAGAATGCGCCTGGAGAAAGAGTGCCTGAGAAGGAAGGCCCAAGGGTTCTG
Source organism: Mus minutoides (assembly GCA_902729485.2). Lineage (NCBI taxonomy): Eukaryota > Metazoa > Chordata > Mammalia > Rodentia > Muridae > Mus > Mus minutoides. Next base: position 449,819 of record LR750175.1, on the reverse strand, counting down.
TGGCTCTGCCAGTCTCATAGCCTTGCGAATTTCTTGCCTGCATTACAAATACCTCCATCCTGTTGAGCCTGTCGGGTGCTTGCCTCACCCAATACCAGGCATCTCTTTGCCTTCATTCATCCTGAAGCAAAACCTGTCATCTGCCTTTCTTTTGGCAGAAAGACAAGTCCACCCCTCCCAGGCCGTTCATTCTTCCATAGGCTGCAGGGGCAGGGCAGGGTGGTGCATGAGGCACTGCAGGGAAGCCAGGGCTGCTTGGCTTCCCAGAGCAGGCTGCAGGGTTCATATCTGTATCAAAGGGTGCAGGAGCCACCAAGACTCTAACTCAGCTGTCCTCAGAGTTCCAGCTGTTGAGACCGTTTGTATTTTTAGTACATTAGGTGTTTGGAGAAAAAGAAAATGTGTTTTGTTTTGTTTTGTGTTATTGGATATTTTCTTTACTTACATTTCAAATGTTTTCCCCAAAAGAAAATGCTTTAATCAGCAGGAACCAGTGTCCACATGCTTTATTATAAATATCTCCAGGCAATCCTAAGGTTATTTCATAGACTACCAAAGTTACAGGCCTGCTTTGGCTTCAAAAGGAATCTGGGAGAGGCACCAAGTGAAAAATCTCCCTCTCTTGGCTTTGAGAGGCCCTTGTTTTAGAAAGCTGGGCAGCCATTCACCCCTGCGAGTAACCATCTGGGCAAATCCCAAACCCAGACAGAAAACCTTAGCCCTCCATGCACCACTTCCTACTAACAGTACCAGGTATGGGTTTGGGCAATCTTGATGTTTACAGTAAATCTTCAGAGCTCAAGCATTACAAACCTAACTCGGCCTTGGCTCTAAAAAAGACTTTGCAGTCTGCTGCATTCAGGCCTCACTCCTTCCTCTCCTGAGAAAAGAGCAGATGAAAGTCTGAGGTTGTTCAAGCCAGGATGAGGATGAGATTCAGACCCTGCAGAGACCCAGCACTGCCCCTGCCCCCACGTGAGCTCCTTGCAGCAGGCCAAGTGTGTCTGTTCTTTGCCGTGCTGACTCCCTGCTTGGCCTCTTCAGCTGGGTTCCCAGCACTGTGTGTCCCACATGGGAGGATGTCCCCTTCCTTAAGTCAATTTTTCTTCTGTGAGAAGGAACTAGGTCCTCCTCGCTCTTTCCCCAGAGGGCTCTTTCTGGACTCCTCCCTGGGGACCCTTCCTAACCAGGTCAATGAAGCATGAGATCACCCATGTTCAGGAATTGTGACACCCCCCCCCCCCAACCACACACACATTGATATTGCCTAGGTGGGAACATCTCAGACTGTAGATATGGCAGCAAGGTGCCCTGAAAGTCATGTAGGCTGATTTTTAGTAAAAAAGTATGGCTACAGTGACCCTCCATTTGCCTTTAGAGTAGATGCTCTCCTTGAATACATTCCCTGTAGCATACTCCAGAGGAGCTTCCACTTGGCCCCATCCCAAGACGTGGCCCAGAAGTAACAGAGTCACCCTCCTGCTCCAGCCTCATGAGGCTGAGCCATGAGTGACATGGCTGCCACCCAACCTGGGAGTCTAGCCCTGCCTTAAAAGTCCAGCCACACCTTAGAAGAGGACCAAGGTGGACAGTTGGATATCTGGTAGCTTCTGACCTCTATAGAGTTACTTATGCCCTGACCATCATTCAGGACTTTTCTCCCAGCTGTCACAGTGACTATCAAAAATGTAAGGGCTCTGCAGGACTGAGAGAGGGCACCAAACATCACATCCACAAATGCATAGCCAGCACCCTGTGTAACCTCCCTCGGACTCACTCAGGTGGCAGTCTCTGGTGACACTCAGAGGGGATGCTTCCTCTCAACCTTCACTCCCACAACAGGCAGCTGAGGCTTCCAGACCCCCACCCCGCCTCCCATCCCCCACCCCCCAGCAATGCTGCAGCTAGACAGCTGATGGTTGATTGTCCCTGTAGTATTGGAGGATCACTGTGGGAGCCCAGAGGATCTGGGGTAGGAGGATTTAAGGAAAAGCTCTGTCCATATTGACTATGGGCCATGTGGCTTTGCTTGGGAGTGAAAGGGGTGTGCCACCAGCAGTCTTTCCTTTGTGTGCACTCCCCCATCCTGTGTGAGGTGAGAAGTGAAGGAAGAAGGGCACCTATGTAGCCTGTACTCTGGGAAGTGTGACTCACACGGGCTTAGGAGCCCAGGGAATCTTACTATAGAACTCGCTGGGACAGGCCTCACTAGGGAGCGACTCAAGTGTTCTTGCTGGCTGCAAGGTTTATGAAGCAAATAAATGGTTATGCACCTGGAGTTTCCACCCAGCCGTGCTGGGGAGGCACCCTGGGGTACAAACATGTGACTCAAAAGGTGGTCTGTGCTGCCACCAACACTCAGAGGACAGCTGCCAGGCCCTTCCAGTGTTGGTGTGACTCCCCACCCCCCACCCCNCCCCCCACCCCTGACTTCAGAAAGTTCTATTCCAAAGAAGTTAAACAAAGGCAGTGAAGCCCCTGCTGATGGCTTTGTAGACACCCCAACATCAGCCCCCAGCTAAGAGAATGAGCGCTCTGGGAGGGGCCTGCAGGTGCTAAGACCTCTGACCCTGTGAAAACATTGTCTCTGTCTTCCAATCTCTAGGGGACATGAGTGTCCTTCTGTGGGTTGTAGTGAAAAGGTATAAAACTTTCCTGCATCTCCTTCCTCCATAACTACCATGATGGCTTTGAAGCTCAGAGCTTTGAATTTCAGACTTAGTCAAGTGTTCCACTTTCCTTTTTCCTTCTAAGGATACTGAAGAAGCAGAGACTTGTGTGACTTTCTGGCAGGTTGAAAAGTTGCTGGGAAATGGCCCGCCATTATTCCTTGACCTATCAAAGACCAAATCCACTGGGTGACCATGGTAAGAAATCTTAGGACAGGTCGCTCAGACCCAGTCTGTGCAGGTCAGCTCACAGACTGCAAAAGGTTGCTCAGACCCAGTCTGCGCAGGTCAGCTCACAGACTGCAAAAGGTTGCTCAGACCCAGTCTGCGCAGGTCAGGTCACGGACTGCAAAAGGTGAGTGAGCAAATGGCTGAGCAGTGCACCTTTTGGGACAGACCCAGCTCTTGGCTCTAGATATCCCGGCACCCTCCCCGCCTAAGGACAGTTCTCCAACTGGGAGGGCTTTCTCTGCCGGAACTTGTGAGAGAGCCATATTGCGTCCCAGGTCGCTCAGACCCAGTCTGCGCAGGTCAGCTCACGGACTGCAAAGGGTCACTCAGACCCAGTCTGCGCAGGTCAGCTCACGGACTGCAAAGGGTGAGTGAGCAAACAGCTGAACAGTGTGTATGTGGTAGTGGGAGTTCACACGTGTCACAGTGTGTGTGTGTGTGTGTGTGTGTGTGTGTGTGTGTGTGTGTGTAATGACAACGTGAGGAAGTCGGCTCTCTTCTACTATGGTCAAACTCAGGGATCAAACTCAAGTCAGCAGAGTTGTCAGCAGGCAGGTTTACTCACTAAGGCCAGGCCTAAGCTTAGTAAGCCCTTATTCTGTGTGAAGAAGATGAACTGAAAGAGGAAGGAAGCAGACAGTCACAGGGATGACAGTCAAGGCAAACATCCCACAGAGCTTGGATCTTGCTCCACCCTTGGCACTCTCTTCTAACCACCTGCCCAAGACCTTGCCACCACGAGGGTGCTCCTTCAGCAGGTCTGGTCTTCTTTATCCTGGACTCTGTTGTATGAGGTGTACCATTTGGAATGGAACTCATCAGATTGTGCTACATGGATGTAAAATCACTGAGCATGAGAATCCATGGAATGAGAACGGTAGCACCACACTTTAAAGGTGAAGAGTGGTGAGAAATGATACAACTTACAAACAAGAAATCTATGGACCACAAGTGGGGTGGGCTGCTAAAGTTACACTCTGTAGCTGGGTAATGTGTTACAGGGTGGCTTGAACAAATGCTCAGATCCAGGCAGCTTCCAAGCCTAGATCTGAGGGCACAGGGGCATGTGAGTAGCCTAGGTGATCACCCAGACCTTGCTGGGCCACTTTCTGCTTTGTTGTGGCCATATATAATGCTTTGGTCTGGATCATTGCTTCCTGGGTCCTATGCACTCCAGGTGTGCTTGTCAGCAAGGGATGGATAAGATTAGCTGATACAGTCTTTAAGACACAGGGCCTTCTAGAGGGAAGTTAGGTGATGAGATCTACCCTTATAGGGAATTCTGGGACCTCGCTCAGCCCCTCCCTGTTTCTTTTCACTTCCTGACTGTCATATTGGGATCATTTGCTCCTCTCATGCACTCCTAGCATGCTGCACTGCCTTGCACTGGTGCCAAGCAACAGGGCAACTATTCAAGGACTGAAACTTGAAATATGAGCTGATAAAAACTTTTCCTCTTTTTTAATTATCTTAGGTATTCCATTATAAAACTAAGACACACAGATATTATTTGCTCACCTGTAAAGTGAGTTGCTTATATCAGTATCTAAAATTCCTTTGGATATGTGTACATCATACAATCTCAAAAGCCCTATAAAGTTCTGTGGTTAATAATGAATGACTAGAACCACTATAAAACACAAGAAAAGTAGTTTTGATTAGAATAACTTATGAATCAAATGGAAAACTCTCAAGAACATAATATTTTTTCACAATCATAATGCCATGCTATAAATTCCCTAGAAGCCCATTTAAAAATGAAAATCTCTAGTTATTATAATCACTACCAGTGTTACTATTACACTTACTTTTATTTTCATTCTGTCTGATTTGAATGGAAAACTTGTATGGGAAATTTATGAGAGGGTTGGAGAAGTGGATCAACAGGTAAAATTGCTTTTTGTACAAGGTAAGGCCCTGTGCATCCACTGGAAAAGGTGGGACCTAGCTGTTTGAACCTGCAATCCCAGTGCTGGACTGTGGGTAGGGAGGGGCAGGAGGATTCCTGAGGCATGCTGAAAAATGGCAAGCTCCAAGTTAAGCCCAATATCCTGCCTCAAAGGAATAAGCAGAGAGTGATAATGCTGGAGAATGGACATCGCCCCTGTGGCTCAAAGACATCCAGATAGGAATTAAAGTGGAAACTGAGCAGGTGAGATAGCTCAGTAGGCTTGCTGCCAAGCCTGAGGATCTGAGTTCAAGCCCGGAGACCCAAAAAGTAGAAGAGAAGACATCCACCTCCCATAAATTGTCCTGCCATGACACACAGATGAACATAGACACATGCAAATGAATGTGAAAAAAACACAGAAATTGAAATTATAAAAGATATGTGAGGAACTGCTTAGACACAAGGCAAATAGTGCTAATGTCTTTTCTGAGCAGAGCATAACTAGAGTGCATGGCTCAGTGTGGCCCCCTCTAACTGGCAGTATTTCTCTTCGTGAGAGGACTCTTCCTTCACCTGAGCAATCATTGCACTTTAAACACTGTTGAAGAATGCAATCGGTTTAGAACCACTTCTAAAACATATATGGCTTAAAAACTGACTTGTGTTGCCAGGTTGCTAATGGTTTTTTAAAAATAATACTAGAATTTATACATAAATTAACTGTATTCTAGAGCCATGTCTTTAGGCCAATGACCTTCTCTCTCTAGGTTTCTGTTCTTGGGTCTGAAATCTGATTATAGCCAAAGTTCAATTGTGCTTTAAGATACCTAAGCCTGGATGGGGTCTGACCCATGATGTTGTATAGTTATTGACAACTCTTTTATATTGAGAAATCCAGATCTACTATAAATTAATAAGAGTGTATTTGTACTGTTGTTCTTAGCACTTATAACACATATGCAAATTATCTAGACATTTTGCGAAAATTCAGATTCTGATAGAGTCACCAAGTATTTACATTTTTATAACAGTCTTCTCGGCGATACTCAGAGGCTGGCCCATAGATCACACACTAGGTGGCCTGCCTGACAGGCAAAGGTTTTTTTCACAAAACACTGCCAAGATGTGTCCATGCCTGTGCTCAGTCTCTCCTTATGCCATGACTCTGCCACCTGGCCAGGTTGTCTGCAATGGGGACTGTCCTTTGATTGCAAAGCAGCCATTTTCAGCCTGGCCAGATATCAACTGAAGCAGAAAAGCACTCTCAAAGGCATGGGTATTCAAAAGGAAAAACATGTCACAGGTCACAGATTGGAGATGACATACATGTGGGGGTAGGAGGATGCAGTAGAGACCAAAGACAGCAGCCAAAAGTTGGTTATAGACACAGAGAGCAAGCGTCTGGGCACCAGAGTTCAAAGATTGGATACGGCAGGGACAAATGATAGCTACTGAGCACGCTGGGCTGACAAGAAGGCTCAGCAGGCAAAGGTGCTTGCTGCCAAGTCTGGGGATCCAAGTTTCAACCCTTGGGAACTACACTGCTGAGAGACCCAACTCCCATTGGTTGCTCCCTGACTTACACATACATGCCACGGTTCAGGTGGCTACGCTTTATGCTATGTGCTGAAAGGTTTTTGTGCTCCTTGAAACCTGGCTTAGAAACTGTTCTAAGAGTGGGATGTGACTAAATCCCATGAATGAGACATCTTGCACGCCCTGCTGTACTTAGAAACCCCAATGAAGGGCACTTTTACTTTGAGGTGATCTTTTACTGTAGCCATGATTTCACTATAGAAAGTAGGGCAATAACCAAAACCAAAAACCAAACAAACAAACAAACCCCCCAAAACCCTAAATTTAAAAGAAGTCTTAAATGTAGACTCAATTGAGGTCACATTTACTTCATCTCATTCCAGACCATCCTGTCACACTTAGGGTGGCCAATGCCACTAAAAGTCAATAGAAGAAGAAGGGAAGGGATGGGATAGGCAGCTTAACACCAAAATTAATTCCTAGAGTTCTAGAGGCTAGAAACCCAAAGTCAAGACCCCAGCTGGGCTGGGGTGAACCAACCCAAGTGTCCTTGGCTAAAGATGGCCATCACCTCACTTGTCTCCATGTGATCTTCCTTCTGTCTATCTTCATCCTAATCTCAACAAGACATCAGTTGCCAGTAGCTTGCGAGGGCATGGGTGTAGGGGAAAGAGGGTAGTGGGAGAGAACCCGTGTCCCGCCAGAGTTCCAGTGCTCTGGGAGGGCAGTCTGGGAGGACTGCACATGCTTTCCACACGGCCCCGGGTGGGCATCTGGCTGTGTTAAGCCACTGACCCTACACAGGGGGTGCTGGACAAGGGGCAGGCCCAGGTACCAGGTTCTCAGCCTCCAGCATCCCATGCTGGATACAGTGGAGGAGCTGAGAACAGAACAGGGGCTCCAGGGCAGCACTCGGCCCTGGGGATGAAAGGAGAAAAGGGCAGGGGGAGAGGGGGTGCTGGATGGTTCCCACTCAGGCAGGTCTGTGGCTGGAGCACAGGATGGCCTGGTGGGAGGTTAGACACAGCTCCTTAGGAGAAAGCCCATCCCATCCTTCAAGCACAGCAGGCCTTGATGATCAGAGATAGTCTATGGTGTTAGAGCTTTATTGTAGAAAGGCAGGGAGAAAGAGAGAAGGTAGAAAGAAGAGGCCAAGCATGGCCACATGGAGAGAGGGGGGAAGGGAGAGAGAGAAGGAGGGCTAGACAGTAAGAAAAGTGAGAGCTTAAGAGAGCGAGGAGGGGCCAAACAGGCCCTCTTATGGCTGGGCTGTCAGGCTGTTGTCAGGTACCTGTGGGGAGGAGCATACCTGGCTATAGTCAGGTAACTGTGGGGGTGGAATCTAGCCAGAATACCAGAAGCTTAGGACATTGTCTGTGACTGACAGTCACAGAATTATGGACAGGCACCTGATTCTGGGAACATGTCTCACCTTTCTGTCCCTTGTAGATTTCTCTACTGGGTCACCAGAGCAAGCCCCATTTAACCAAAATAGGCTGCCTATCACAGTTCCACAGTAGCTCACACCTTTAATTCCAGCATTTAGAAGGCAGAGGCAGGTGGATCTCTGAGTTTGAGGCCAGCCTGGTCTACAGAACAAATTCCAGGGTAGTCAAGGCTACACAGAGAAACCCTGCCTCAAACAAAACAAAACAAAGCAAAACAAAACAAATAAAAAAGCAAACAAAAAAATTCGAAACAAAAAAAAACACCCCCCAAAAAAAAACCAAAAGCAGAGAGAGAGAGAGAGAGAGAGAGAGAGAGAGAGAGCGAGCAGATATATTAAGGTTCCCATGGCTTCATTTTAACTCTACTTTAAACCCTCTTTCTCTAAATACAGCCAAATTCTGAGTTACTTGGGATTAGGCTTTCAACATAGGAATGGCTGTATGTGTCAGCCCCTAACCTTGTCATGTTGAGATGGCTGCTGGGCTGATACCATGGCTAGGTTTATCACTATAGCAATTGCCATGACAACGTTGTGAACTCTGCAACAGTATGGTCAATTAGATACAGTTAAAGTTGACCATGAAGGGATCGAAGGGCTAATTAGTAGATTAGTGTTGGAGGGCAGTGACATGCCTTGTGCTTTTATTGCTGGCCCTGGCTTGTTCAACACATTTATGGACAAGGAGTGAACACAGAAGGCCTGCTTTAGAAGTCATTGGAACTCATTAGGCTGAAGCTGGGTATGGTGGTGCATGCTTGCAATCCCAGCACTCAGAATGTAGAGAGGGAGGATTAGGAGTTCAAGGCCAGCCTCAGCTACACAGCAAGCTAAGCCAGTCTGAGTTACATGAGACTCTATCTCAAAACAAAGACAACTTTTGGCTGAGAGGCATAATGAACTACATAATTGCCTGAATAACTTTAACTCATATGTTGTCACCAGTGACAGTGGGAAGTTCTGGAGACATCTGTTAGAGTAAAGATGAAATTGCAATTCCTGAAAGTAGCAAAGGGCTGGGCTTGTAAGGAGGCTGGGGTGTCAGGTGCACGCCCTTTGCTGTGGGCCACAGTAGATGCAACTGAGGCTCAGCTGCCATGGTGGGAACAATGTGACCACTTATAGGAGGAATTATGATGGCAAAGGGACATGTGGCTTGTACTCTTCACAGAAGCCACTGATGCAGCCTATAAATTGGATGAGGAGGAGACAGAGGTATTGGTCTACCGTTTCTTTCTTTCTTTCTTTCTTTCTTTCTTTCTTTCTTTCTTTCTTTCTTTCTTTCTTCTTTTTCTTTTTCTTTTTTTTTTTTTTTTTGAGACAGGGTTTCTCTGTATAGTCCTGGCTGTCCTGGAACTCACTCTGTAAACCAGGCTGGCCTGGAACTCAGAAATCTGCCTGCCTCTGCCTCCCGAGTGCTGGGATTAAAGGTGTGTGCCACCACGCCTGGCCTTGTTCTTTCTTTCTCTCTTTCTCCTTCCTTCCTTTCTTTCTCTTTCTTTCTTTCTTTCTCTCTCTTTCTTTGTTTCTTTCTTTCTCTTTCTTCATATCTATCTATCTATCTATCTATCTATCTATCTATCTATCTATCTATCTATCTATCTATCTATCTATTTTTGGTCTGCCATTTCTTACAGCTGGGTAACTGAATGGGAAAGAAAGGTCAGATTAGATCTGTTAAGAAGCCCTTCCTGAGACCCAAATCTTGGAACCAAGAATCAGACAGTGAGAAGAGAACACAGTAAGGTTGAGAAGAGACTCCTCAGTTTCACTAGAGAAGGAAAATCCATGATTGGACATGTAGACATGGGCCTTCACAATGACCCAATACAAGCAACTATGTTGATCAGGGAACACTTGGCATCCCAACTGCTTGAATTGAAAAAGGCTTTTAAACAAGCAATGAAAGATCCTTTAACAGAGTAGTTCATGACACTGTATTGGGCCTTGATAACATTTTTTTAAATATCCCCTTAGCTTATACAAACAACCTGATGAAAAACTTCCTTAAGGTCCATGCAAAATAAAAACAAAAGTTTTCTGAAGATGATCACTTGAACATATATATGACTAGAAACTCCAAGATGTTACTGTTTTAATCACAACAAAGACATTTCTCAAAAAAAGATCAATGTATGGAGAATTTTAAGTCTGGTTTTAAATGGAACAGAAAGGTAGAGAAAGTAATGGACAATATCTTTTCAGACCATAAAAATTTAAGTTTCTAGTCTAAGGAGACACAAAATCAACACAGTCATATCTTAACAAACTAGATTTTCACTATTTCTGAAGTCAGAGATTGAAGGTATAAGACCTATAAAAGATAAAAAAAAAATCATATATAGTGTGCTTCTGTATGGCTGAAGGGTGTCCTTCCAAAATTCATGTCCTCTGGAACCTTAGAATGCACTTAGAGTACATGTATTAGAGTGCCTTCTAATGTGCTGGAAAAAAGAGAGTACTCGCAGCTATTATTTCTAAGAAACAAGATGAGGACATATTGGACTAAGCACAGGCTTATACCCTGAAAACAGTACCAGAAGTGAGTTATCTCCGAAGAAGCAAACCTTGAATTTAAGTCCTTTCAGGAAGAGAAGACATAAAGATTCAGAGAATCCATTTAAGGACAAGAAAAGTTCTATCACAAGCCAGGCCCTACCAGTAGCCAAGAGACAACTGAGGCTTCTAGAACCTGAGGAGTGAGTGTGGTCCTGCTTGGATTGGAGCCTTGCATTTGGACTTGTGGCTTCCAGAACTGTGAGAGAATAAGTGTTTGTTGCTGTCTGACTTGGCTTCTTTTCCTGCTGCTGGGATTACATACTCTGATAAAGGCAGCTTGAGGGAGAAAGAATTTATTATGGCCTCCAGTTCAAGGGAGTAGTCCTTCACAGTACTGAAGCCAAGAAGGCAGTGGCTTGAAGCAGCTGGTCACATTCCATCCATGATCAGGAAGCAGAGAGTAATGAATGCACAGGGCTTTTCTCAGCTCCTCTCTCCACTCACAAGGTCCAAGATCTCATCCAGGGAATCGTGTCATCCATGAGGGGTACGTTTCCCTATCTTAATGCAATTAATATAATCCCCTATAGTCAAGCTACATTTTCCAGGTAAGTAGAGATTCTGTGAAGCTGACAATTAGTACTAGCCATCTGTGCTGTTTGAATAAGAAATGTCTGCTAAAAGGTCATGTATTTGAATGCAGTCTCTAGTTGGTGATGCTTTCTGTGGAAGTCATGAAACTTTTAGAACCAGGAACCTTGATGAAGGAAGTCAAAGAAAAGACTTCAATTGTCATTTATCAGTTGTCTTCCTCCCTTTGGGAATAAAGGCAAAAATATAAAAATTAACATTACTAAGGGCTATGTGGTGAGAGATATTTATATCACCAACTGAAAGTTAAAGTTTCTTTGGAGAGTGCAGGCATGAACTTTCATTGGATCCACAAGCACAGGGAAGAGAGCAAGATAACTTTTCACGGCTTGGGCTATTGAAACCTCAAAGCCCTCACTGACACACCTCTTCCAACAAGGCCACAGCTCTCAATCCCTCACAAACAATTATACCAACTGAAGACCAAGTATTCAAACATAGGAACCTATGGATGCCAATTTCATTCAAACCTCCACTGAGAAATACTAATATATGACCAGGTATACTCTTTTCCAAACACATAATTATAGACTGGATTTTCACAGATTCCTTAGAAAAGAAATAAATGTTACTGAAGTGGAGCACTCATGTTCAGTGAAGAAATTACATTCAAGATCACTCCCATTTCTGCTCTGTGAGATTTAAATTCTTAATATTAATAATAAAAAAGAATGGGTCAGATTATGGATGATATCAATTTAACACTCCTAGGTGTGAACATGAATGGGATTGCCTGTACACCCAACTACTCACTTATCAAGCCTGACTGGATTTATACTCACCACGAAACACAATGGATGTCTACAAAAATGTTTTTCGAACATTATAAATTGAGCAGGGAAGATCCATCCTTAATGTGGGCTACATCATCACACCTGCTGGGGGTCCTGGACTGAGTAAAGAGAAAGGGGGCTAAACACCAGCATTCATCTGTTTTGACTGCAGACACCATGTGGCCATCTATTTCACCTTCCTGCTGCCATGCCTTGCCAATCTTGATAGATTGCTGTTATCTCTTACACCATGAGCCAGAATAAATTGTCCTCCCTTAAGTGACCTCTTGGTGGATATTTTGTCACAGTAACAAGTAGCTCTTACAGGGATCGAGCAGTGGTAACATGGTAAGACTGATTCTACTCATCAGCATCCATCCTACATACAGAGAGAGAGAGAGAGAGAGAGAGAGAGAGAGAGAGAGAGAGAGAGAGAGAGACTGATAAATGGCTCTATTAGTCAGATTCTTCTTGTGGCTTCCCATACCAGTCTCCAATGCCTAGGAATTTAGCCAAGTACATAGTTGGGTAGGCCATAAAGCTGTGTCAATTAAAATCCCCAAATAAAAATAAGCATTACTCCTGCATTATGTCTATTATATTTGGTAGGCTGGCTTGAACAACTTACATACAGTCTTTACTAAATTCTCACTTTACTAAATTCTTTTTTTTTTTAAGACATGGAAACAAAAGTAATATAATTTGCCTGAATTAAGTGGCACAGGTTTTTTTACTGCTGTGATAAAATACCATGAGCAAAAGCAACATGAGGAGGAAAGGGTTTATTTCAGTTTACAGTTCCACATTACAGTCCATCACTGAGGGAAGTAAAGGCAGGAACAGGAGAGAAACCTAGAGGCAGGAGCTAAAGCAGAGGTCATGATGGAGGAGTGTTGTTTACTGACTCGTTCAGCATGCTTTCTTATAGTACTCAGGGCTACCTGTCCAGCGGTGGCACCACCCACAGAGAGCCAAACTGTTCCACATCAATCATCAATGAATAAAGTATACCACAGGCTTACCCATGCACCTGGTAGGGGCATTTTCTGAATTTGGGTTCCCTGTTCTAAAAGGACTCTAGCTTCTGTCAAATTCACACAGAACTAGCCAGCAGAATTGGCTGTGATTAATAGGAGACCAGAGCTGCTAAAGTAAAACCTTTGTTTTGTTGTGACAATTGGTAACAGTCAACTGCAGCTGAGAAATTAGTGGTGATTAAGAAGCGACTGGCAACACTGTGGAAGTGTTTCCTCAGGATCATCTTCTGGGAAGTGTTTCCTCGGGGTCAGCAGATAGAACCTGTATCCTTGAAGCATCCAGGGATGTATCATGTGCTGATAACTAAAGTTGTTAGTGTAAGAGTCACTCAGGTAGTACTGTTTTAAAGGTGTGCAGGGTTCACAGAGAGCAGATGAGTCTTTGAACTGTGTGGTAGTGCTGTAGTCCCTGAGGAGAGGCCATTGTTGAAGGTATAGACTTAGTTGCAGTAGAAGATCCAGGATAGAAGGGCTCATGGAGAGATGTTGAGGCTTGGCACCATGTGTCAGGGACAGAGTCCTTGAAGAGGGCCCAGGAGAGGCCAGTAGCAAAGGTAAAGCCCAGTTGCAGAGACTCAGCATTTGGAGATGCCAGTACCACTGGATGACCACCAAGGATTTGCTATAGAGTGGAACAAGCCTGGCATAATGAGAGATGCTGTGTGTATGCTACAGATTAGTCAATAAACCTAAAGAAGATAATCCCTCAGAGGCATTCCCAGAAACCTGTCTCTAATGTGATTCTAGAGCACACCAAGTTGACAACTGAGATAGAGTATCACAAGAAGAATGGTACAAAGTAAACACTGTTTACTAGGTTATACTCAAGACATGTGACACAATATGCTTATCCCTTGCAGAATGTAACTGGAACTTTTGAGGTCAAATCTGTACACACACTGAACGGATTCATTCTACAACACACAAAGTGAAAAGTTCAAGTCAGCATGTACCTTGGTCCTGTTACTTTCCTAAAAATTATGCCATAACATTTCTGTGTTTTCTGCTGGAAGCATGACATCACTAGTATGAAGTCTTAATTCTAAGTACATTTCTCTTGACAAATGAAACAGAACTTTTGCCACATATAATTTTGAAGAATTTTATAGGTTTTAAAACATTTGTTGGGCCAGTGAAATGGCTCAGCAGGTTAAGGACACTTGTTGCCAAGCCTGACGATCTAGTCTGATTTGAGCCCCAGTTCCATACAATAAAGAGAACCAACTCCTGTAAGCTGTCCCCTGACCTCTACACGTGCATGCCTATAAATCATACACACATACAATAAATATTAAAAAAATTTCTAATGCTTCTTTCAAAAGAAGACTACTGGAGCTAGGGAGGTGACATTGAGCAGGAGTGTCTGGTGTACAGATGTGCGAGCCTGAGCTGGATCCACAGCATTCACGGAACAAAACAAAACACCACCACTGACAACTGTGTATTTAAAAACAATGCATCTGGCGAGCAAATCACCCCAAAATCTCCATTTTGCCAACTAACTGTGTATATCTCAGATACACACATTTGTTTTTCTCTGTATAAGAGGTTTTGAAACCTGTACAATCCAAGTTTCACAATGTACACTAAGGAACTTGGGAAGTGGCTCAGTAAAGTGCTTGCTGTGGTGAGCATAAGGACCCAGGTTTGAATCCCCAGTACCCATGATAAAAGGTTAGCCATGGTGGTACACTCCTGAACTCCTAGAGCTCAAAGGCAGAGATGGGAAGACGCACAGGGGCTGCTGGCCAGCCAGTCTAGCTAAGAGTAAGCGCTAGACTCAGTACCTGTCTACAAACATAAGATGGAGAGGTGAGAGAGGATGGCACCCATACATACACCACACATATGTATATACAAAAGGCTTTATATTACAAATTTTGAAAAAGAATATCTTGGTAAGAAAAACTCAATGGACCAAGAAAATCTTGCATAATGACTATGTCTAGTTTTCTTTTTGAGTCAAATAGTGGGCAAAATTAAAACTATTTCAAAGTGATATAGAAACTTAGATCTAAGTGCAATTCCAGAACCCAAATGTTCACAGAACCCAAATGCCAATAAATAAGAGACTCACTGCCAGACAGCTCTGCATCCTCCAGGGACTGGCTGCTAATAGAAACTGCTGCAAAGACAGCAACTGAACAAAGTTTTGTTTCTTTTTAATCATAAAATAATGTATTTGAAATAATTTTAAGCATCAGGTCAATAAGATTACACAAATGTGAGAGTATGCTGCACTTTACAAAAAATAAAGCTAAGCATTTAAATATACAACTTTGGGTATACGTCTCTTAGTAAGGTACCTTTTTAAGCATATACATAATTTACGGCATTTTACATAACTTGCTAAAATAAAAATTGTGGCCAATTAAACTCTTACAACAGTATAGAATGTGGCCATAACAGTCCCTATGGGAAGAACAGGACAGAGAGTGACATACTTGAAATGTTTCCCCAGGAGAACTGTCATTCTTTCAGTATGTGATTTCAATTTCATCATTATTTTTGTCAGCTATAATGTACACAAGTAGATTTAAAAGGGAGAGAGGAGGTACTGTGACTATCAGCTTCCTCCTCAGAGAGCGGTACATAATGTGTTGCTCACATTTAGAGCCACCCCCTAAGAGCAAGACACATGACAGCACCTCTTAAGTACACAATTCAAAGGGAATCCTACTGTTTAAATGTTCTTACCAGGAGTTAGAAATTTGAAAAGCACTAGATGCTTAAAACATAGGGTAACTGGGAGATTCTTTATAAAAGAAAGGACTCCTTCTTGGGAATTAAAATAATATAAAAACAAATCATCCTTCTGAAATACTGTAACTAAATATGTGCCAGATTTCTTCTTTGGTTGACCTGTGATTTTTTTTCCCCCCATTACTAAAACAAGGACCAGCTTGGCATTCCCTGAGCAGCCACCTCTCCTTGAACACATGGGGTACACATCTATTTCAAGATGCCATTCTCATCCTTTGTCAATTTGAATGCAAGGCCTCATTTTTTTCCAGTACTTTCTACTGTTTCCACATTTCAGTGAGGTATATCAGTAGCGATTTTACTTGGCTGAAAAGGATGGCCCTCACTAGGTATCAGAAACACTGTAGTGTAGGAAGCCTGAGAGTCAGCAACCTCACTGTATAATTATTGGCTGTGTAATTCTGGCTCAACTAACTCAAGTTGACTTTGCTTCTACTCTGCAGCTTGTCACACTTCATCCTCAGAAGGTAACTGTCACCATTAGCTAAGTAACCTCTAACTGCAGACCATAAAATCTAACACTAGGAGACAGGTTCAGCACAGGATATATTTTGACTCATTCTTTACCCTACATCTAGATGCAGCCTGTATCAGAGGAAGGCACCTCATTGCTACTGAGTGGAAACAACAAAACAAATGAAGGTGGTAAAAGCGAGTTCCTAGCTATTGTAATTTCAAATGCAGGTCTGTAGGTGATACTTCTATATATATAAAGTATACATAGTACTGACTTTCAGAAAGCATCTGAACTCTCAGCTGCAAGAATCCACAGGCCATACAGACAAGATGTAGTAAAAGCTTGTCAGTGTAAGCAGTGGTCTTCCATACTGGTGATACTTCCAAGGTAGATTTCAGAACAGTGCAACAGTGCTCTCAGTGTCTTCTTTGGCAGTAAACAGTGTGCGTCTGGATGGATGGAGTGATCACTTAAGAAGGGCAAGGTATAGGGCTCGAGAATACTTCATCTCTCTTTCCTGTTCCATACAGAATATCAAATCCCTGAGGCAGATTCTTGTGATTCTTGGACGAAATGGTTTGGTGGCTGTTAGGCTGGAAGTCCCGGAAGTAGAAGGGTTATCTTTGAAGCTCTAAACAGGGAAATTAAAAAAAGAGAGAGAAGTTTAAAATAAGGACTTTCATAAAGGGAAGCCTGTTGCTGTGGCGCATGTGGCATTGTCCATTGGGAAGGTATTATGGAAGGCTCAACCCACTGAAGTCATGACCTCATTCGCTCCTCTCTCCTGACCTGGCAGAGCCTGGAAGAAAGATCTCTTCTCTTCCAAGTGTTCCTTTGCTCCACTTTCCTGCCCCTTCCAGGTCAGACTTCCCACTTGAAAATTCTTACAAAAAGCTTCAAAGTGATGGATGAATTTATTATTTTGATCATGGTGCTGACGGGTTACATACACATAAAAAGCTACTGCCACAAAGCAGTCTTTTGTGCATCAATTGTAAAAATAAACATAACAAAAGCCCATTATGGTTCTGATCTCATCAAGCTACAGTGCCAAAAAAAATCTTTAATGGGTCCCCAGAGGCCAGACCTCCACTTGAAAATTTGTCTCCTTTCTTTCATATAACATTGCAACAAGGTCTGTGAGGGCTGCCTCCCACTGCTTAGATCAGATAGGAAGATGATTCTGGCCTGAGGAAGTCATGTGTCATAAGCCTCACAGCAAGGTGGAATAGGACTCCATTTTTAATTTGATCTGAAGTCAGTGTCAGTAGCCACTGTGCTACATGGTATTATTGATGGTTCCAGGTAAGCACCATCCTGGTTCCCTTCAATCACACACTTGCCATTCTCTTTACAAAGGACTTTAGCTACATACAATATAGGCAGAGATCTCCAGAAGGCCACTCAAGGGCAATCTATTCATCTAACAAAATTTATTAAGAAGCTCATGCTGTATAATAGTAATTCATAGATCATTCCATACCACCACAAACTCACAAGACCAGAAGATTTCTAAAGACAATGACTATTATTTATGGCCCCTCTGGTAGTTGGCAAAGTATAAAGTACAGAATGTATTATCCACAGTATTTTCTCTTTTTAAACAGAGTCTCATCACTATTTAGCTCTGGTTGGCCTGAAACTCACTGTGTAGGTCAGACTAGGCCTCAAACTCAAAGATCTACTTTCCTCTTCCTCCCAAGTGTTGAAGTGCTAGCATTTAAAGGCATGCACTACCAGCCTAATATTTTCCTAACCAAATTTACTGATTATAAACAGAACAGCCAATGTGAGTTTCAAATTCATCTAAGAATGAACTGAAAGTCAGTATTCCTGCAATAAGACAGTTTCTTAAACACTGACATCTATGTAGTATTTTGTTAAATTTTCCTTTTTAAGTTTTCTTCTTCTTCTTCTTCTTCTTCTTCTTCTTCTTCTTCTTCTTCTTCTTCTTCTTCTTCTTCTTCTTCTTCTTCTTCTTCTTCTTCTGCGGCTGCTGCGGCTGCTGTGGCTGCTGCGTGATGTGGGGTTGGGTGAAGGGCATATGCATGGCACAGCCTGTATGTGGAGGCCAGAGAACAACTCTGTGGAGTTGGTTCTCTCTATTATATATATATATGGCTCTTAGGGATCAAACTCAGGTTGTCAGGCTTTTATAGCAAGTGCTTTATCCACTGAGTCATCTTAATGTCACTTAGCCAACAAAAACAACAAAGAAGGTAACCAACACTCTTATTGAGTTTTGCCATCTAAGAACCATATCAGCAACCTGCATGGTCATAACCATACAAGTGCAGTAGTGGCACACATACCTTGGCAGTAATCAACAGTTCTCTAATTGAACCCATTCAAGAAGATGGATGTCATGTCTGGTACTAGAAACTTAGCTAATTATTCAGTACTAGAGAAATTATGGTCATTAAAAGAGAATCTACAACTAAACCAACTACTAACATAATCCCTAACAATAATCCATAAACATTGTGTTCTTATGCCATCAGATAAGGGTAGTCTTCAACCTTCATTGAAGAAATCTCTTTGCAACAGTAAGCAACCACTCCAGAAAAACCACAACCAATAAAAATGAAGAGTCGTGGAGCTCCATCCAAACAGTTGCATCTAAAATCCGATTGCACCTTCACTTCAGGTTCAGAGATCATTTCAGAAGAGGGATTGGAAAATTACAAGTGCCCGAGGAACTGGGAGTTTGCTGTAAGACTGTATTTTCTGGTAATATTAGAAGCTATACACAAAGTCTCACAAATATGAAGACCCAAATGTGAGCAATGATGACACCAATAAACAAGCTGAACTGGATGGGGGAAAGCCTATAAGGCCTCAACTCAACACAAAGAACTATGGACAACTGAGGAAAGAGCACACCAATTGGCTATCCAGTACCAAACAGTGATTCCTGAAAACATGTGTACAAGTAATACATGGATTCAATAGGCTATATTTAAGAAGACATATAATGTGTGTGTATGTGTGTATATATACATACATATATACATACATATATATTCATAACAACTAGTGAAAAAAGAGAGGCCATTAATTTTAAAAAGAGCAGGGAAGAATATATGAAAGGATTTAGAAGGAAGAAACATAATTAAATTATAATCTCAAAAATTAAAAATAAAGCCAGGCAGGGTGATGCACTCCTTTAATCCCAGCACTCAGTGGGGAAAAGCAGGTGGATCTCTGAGTTGGAGTCCAGCCTGGTCTATACAGTCAGTTCCAGGGCAGATAGGACTATACAGAAAAGCCCTGTCTCAAAAAAAAATACCAATTAGTTAACAGATTAATTAATTACAAAACATTTAAATTGTTATCATATATGTGTGTAATGTGTGTGTGTATGTATATATATATATATATATATATATATATATATATGTGCTGGTGGGCATATACCAATCTAGTGTGTAGATGTCTGAGGACAGCTTTCAGGAGTAGGTTCTCTCCTTCTACCATGTATTCCAGAGATCACACCAGGGTTGCTGGACTTGTAAAGTAAGCACATTCACCGACTGAATCATCTTGCTTGCCCCAAGCAAAGAATTTCTTGGAATGATAATTACGTAAAAGTGAAACCCTCATTTTGTTTGTAGGGTGTAGGATGTACTTTAGCTCAAAACTCTAGATTACAGACTATCCTAGCAGGTGCATCACAGCAGCAGAGCCTTTAGAGAAATGGCTATAATATCCACAGGCAGAAGAAAAGAGGCATAGACGTGTACAAGATTTTACTCAGTTGGCACTAAGCATTACACTCTTGCACAGTTCAGGATCCCTTTCTTAGGGAATGGTGCCACCCACACTGAGTATGTCTTCTAATCTTCAATCACATTATGAAGCTAATCCTCCACAGGCAGGCCAGTCTAATCTAGACAATTATTACTCACTGAGACTCTACAGATCATATATACCTTTTGCCTCTTACTTCATTTTTTAAAAAACTATATTTTGTTTTCAGGACTGGAAAGATGGCTCAAAGGGAAGAGGCACATTTGACACAAGCCTGAGACCTGTGTTTGATCCTGGGAACACAGGAAAAGGTGAAAGAAAATAACTGACTCCACAAAGTCTTCTTTTCCCTTCCACATGAAAGTAGGGCATGCACACCCATGCATGTGCATCATGAATGCACACACAATAATAAATTAATTTTGTAAAACTTAAAAGTATATAAAAATCCCATTTTGATAGGATTGGTAAGTTTGATAGGATAAAGCAAGTTTGTTTCATCCACTTGAGACTTTCTGAGAGGTACTTAAGTTATATGGGAATCAAATCTTCCCATTCTGTTTCAATAACACTGAATTTTAGTTATTCCCTTCACAATTTTGGTTTGACAGTGCAGGGCATGGTATATACAGACTATAAAACACTAAGATCAAAACCAGTCAACCAAATTCCATCATGTTCACAGCATGCATTCAGGGAGGCTTTACTTAGTCAAAAATTTTTCTAATAACACTCAATTTTTGAGGGCTATAATATCCTAGCCATGTCAGTGTTTTCATTAGGTTAAACTTGCTCATTCGACCCTATGGAGGAAACATTGGAATGCTCAGGAGGAAGGAGGGTGTAGAGTGTGATTTGTGCATGTCCAAGTAGTGACCTATGACTGAGCAAGCATGGCAGTCCATAGTGAGTGATCTGGTATCTCCCTTTGCTGCAACCTTTGCTACTCAGGCATCCAATAGATGACACTTTACTACTGTTAATTATTATCACTAAAACATTTTCACATGATTTCTGCAGGATGATCTCAACAAGTCAGCTTTGGAAACAATAAATATACAGAATAGGAAGTCAGTAAATTGTATTATTAATGTGATAGGCAATCTTGTTTATAACAATTAGAGTTATTTAAAACTTCAGTGCATTCTAAAGAAGAAGGAAGAAGGAAGGGAAGGAGGGAGGGAGAGAAAAAAGGAGGAAATGAGGGAGGAAGGGAAGATGGATGGATGGATGGATGGACGGATGGACAGATGGATGAATAGATAGATGGATCTCATATAGTTTAGATTGGTGCCCAAATCATCTTGAAGCCAAAGATAAACTGAACTTTTGGCCCACCTGTCTGTACTTCCCAAATGCCACCATGCCTGTTTTATATGATGATTGGGCTCACATAGAAACTTTCAGCAAGCTACACAAACAAGGACTTTACTGACCTAGCTACATTTCCGGCTCAAAAAAGGATTTTTCTTTTTAAGTCATAAACGATATATTATTGCTAATTCTAAATCTATACATATATTTAACAGTGTCCACACATCTGCCTGCAAGTAAGTTTACCATCTTATATAAATTTAAATTTGACTAGATAAATATGTCTCAGTAATTTTGTTTTTATGAAAATACCTAGAAATGTCATTTTTACTAAAAGTCGCATAAGTTATATTTTGTACTAGTATTCACAATAATCCTAGCTGGAAACACAATGACTATTATAAGTGAAGTAAGC
Organism: Mus minutoides; assembly: GCA_902729485.2. Classification (NCBI taxonomy): domain Eukaryota; kingdom Metazoa; phylum Chordata; class Mammalia; order Rodentia; family Muridae; genus Mus; species Mus minutoides. Next base: position 428,386 of record LR750175.1, on the reverse strand, counting down.
TATAACAACTGAGAGACCCAGAACACAAAGGAACACCTACTGTATGTTTCCATTTTTTGCCATATTTTCAAACAGGCAAGCCTGCAGGAGCCAGGCAATGATTCTTCTTGGGGGTCGGAAGAGCTGGGAGGACACACTAGTTTTCAAAAGTCCCATGATGCTTCCTCCTTAGTCTGACTACTGTCTAGGTGGGTACATTCCCTGCCTAAAAACTGCGTCAGTTTATGCTCTGGTTTTTGTCCCTTCTGGATCAATGTTGTGTTTTGATAAAAAATTAAATAGCTAGCAAAAATCCCATCTCATCTCTGTAGGTAATTAAAAGGAAAGTGCAAGAGGGGGAAGAAAAGATGATATGATTAAATATAAAGAAAATAGAGACCCAGTTATCTGGGTTAAAGAACAAAGGGGTCACGGTTCATGTCTGTCATATGACGGCCTGAAGGATCCAAGGGAAGAGCTGCATTAGAGCTGCCAGGCCAGGGTTGAAGAGGAGGTCACTGCAACAGGATGCAGTGGATGCCTGAGGCAATGTGATAAATGAAACAAACCCCACGGGACACTACAGCCACCACAAATGTCTTTCATAATTTACAACTTCACTCTCTTCCCCCAAATCATGACTGACTTAGAAAGCCAAATTCTTGAAACTCCATGCAAAATAAATGCCTACTGTTTTTGTAAGTTAGATAGTTAACACTTCTGACTGGTTAGTTTCACCATGGCAAAGCCATAACAATCAGATAATTTTAAACCTGCCTCTTAGTTTTCCTTTTTCTCCATGTCACCAGCTCCTTTCCCTAACTAAGTTCACTTAGTTCAACAATGCCAAGGCTGAAAAATTAATTGTACTTCAGGGAGAATATAGAAGAAAAAAAATAGGATCTTATAAAGAGCACACTGTTTCTGAAACAGAGGGTTTCCCAATCCACTTCTCACATGAGGATATTCTTTTATATGGATTCTTAAAAATGGAGAAACAACCAACTCACCAAATGCCTACTAGTGTCGACACCTTCTACAACAGACCAATTAAAGTAGCTTCACTGAATTGTTAGGATTATATCATTGACAAAGCTTTGTATTTCTATAATGAAACAGCAAAAATTCTTTTATTCTTAAAAGGAGAAAGTAAGTACCAGTAGTTACCAGCTTTAATAACATCATTTAACAATGCAGTGACTTGATGTGCCAGGATGGGATGATATCCACAGGGGACAGACTGTGTGAGGGGTGGGACTGGGAAGGATGCGATCAGGATGTAAAGTGAATAAATAAATAAATGAAAAAAGAAACAATGACTAAAAACAACTAGCCATCCAGTTTTTTTATGCTACATAGTGGAGCAGGTAGTATAAAATAAAATCTATAAAAGCCTTTCAGCTTTTCCTTAAGTTATATCACTTCTGCATCAAGTTAGAAGCCAAAATAAGAGCTAGGTAGCTGGAGTGACTTCAGGAGTCCTGTCACACTTCTCTTACTTCACATGGACCTTTATCCAAATGTCACCACCCTTGCAGAAGGGCGGAAAGAAGCTGAGCAAAACAGCGTCTCCTGGACGCGACAGGACCAGTGCACAGGAACTCACAGCAGCATGGAGTAGGGTGGAGCTCATGACCTGCTTACAAGAAGCTGAGAAGCTGTCAGTAGAAAACCTGTCTCCATTGCTAATCATACTCTGATCTAGTTCAAGTACTGTGTCACGGGCACCTATGTGGGGAGGACATTGTACAGAAATTACACTAGTTGTCAATTTCATAAACAACCTTAAACTACTTAACTTCTCTGTGCCTCAGTTTCTTACACTGTGAACAAGGGTACTCACCATCCAGTGCAACAACACACAGATCCTAACGTCCAAAAGACTAAGCTTTCAAGTCAGATACAAGTCAGTTGGTAGAGTGCTCGTCTAACATGCAGGTAGCCCTGGGGTTGACTCTGGCACCACAAGTGGCTCAGACCGTAAATACAGCACTAAGATGGAGGTAGAGAGATCAAAAGCTTAATGTCAACCACATCAGCACAGTGAGCTGACACAGACCCTGGCTAAAAAACAAAAACATAGAACAAAAACAAGACAAAACAAAAAACAAACAAACAAAAAACCCCACAAAGACTAAACTTTCTAAGCCTTGAGGGGAACACACTGAACTTTGAGGCTGACTGCCCTCTGCTGGTCAAGAAGAAGAACTTTCAAAGCTACAGCTTGACTTTAATCACATTCATTTTATCCTTGAGAGTGGTAGAAAGGCATAGGCAGTCAGACATGTCTGTCTCTGCCCAATAATTTTGTCATTCTGGTGTGTTTCAAAGAAAGTAACCAGACTTAAGAGACATTGAACCATAGACTTTGAACTATAATTTTGGTTCTGAAATTATGTCAGCTGTTAAAGAAATAAACTGGTTGTCATATGTACTAATGCTAATCTTTATTTCAGGCCCACCAATTTTTAGCAAAGCTTCTGAATGAATGTACAATACATAACCCACATTCAACATACTCTGAACCATTATTCCTTCCCTTCTTCCTCTTTTATTTCAAGAAATGCAAACATATATACATAAAATACCCAATGCAACAATCTGGATGAAACCATCCCCAGCCTTTCCATCCACTATGCTCTATCGACCCGGCATGGTTACCCATCCTACCTTTCCTTAACACACTTTAAGTCACTTACTTCTTTTGACCTTTTCACTTTTATTATCTTCTATTATTTGAAAAGTACTGATTTTTAAACAGTCTATCCTTTTGTATTACTATTGCTTACACTGGAGTGTGAATAACTGTTCTAAAACAATCATCTGGCAATACAATTTTCCTGTTTAAAATATAGGACCAGATACAAATACACAAGAACACAAAAAGACATTTGTATCTATAATAAAGCCACTCCTGTCTCTCATTTCTTTATTCCTGTCACAAACTGCTGATCATGGAAGAAGTAATCTGTCCCCTTGATTTGCCCAGTGAAAAGCCAACAGTATGCTTTCTTCCAGGTGTGGCATTCTCCAGTCCAGCTGTCCTATTCCCAAGTTCCAGCACTGAGATGCTTAAGGATTGAAGTCAGGCAGTGGATTTCCCCAATGCCTACAAGCATTAACTTTTTCAGTTCTAGATTAGTTGCCATCTGTACACTTTCCTAGTATTCTCCTCAAACTACAAGCCTACTGTTCCATTATCTCAAACCTGCCACTCACTGAACTGAAGAGGATGACTGTGACCTATGAAGAATTTTACAGTCACTGAAGAGGGATCTGATCCATGTGTGCAGGGTCCAGTGTCACACAATAACACAGTTGGTATGAATGAGTACTAAAATCGAATCACCACAATCCTTGGACCTTCTGAGTCAAACTGTGCTGCTATTCTTAGCAAAAAAATTATTTTTAGCCCAAATTATTTTTAGCCAAAAATATTCTTAGCCAAACAAATCTTCAAGAAAAATGTAAAAGTTCTTAGGGGTGTATTTGTGAAGTATTATCCGGTCCTCTAAAAACTGTTTTATTTACTTACTCCCACCAAGCTACCATCAGACAATGGTCTTTTTACAGTTTTATCCCTTACATCCTCAAAACAGTGAGAAGGAAGTTCAGCCAGCCAAGTAGTATAACACATAAGAACAGCAAATGGCCAAAATAGCGGCCAACTCTGAAAAGCCAGGACTTGACTGCCTCCAGTGGCTAAGTACAAAAATACATCTTAGGACTTTGAAAAGTCATTAGAAAACTTATGCAAACTTTCTGGATCTCAGTTTTATGTTTTGTTAAAACTTCTTCACATGACTGACAGTGAAGTATCAACAAGCAGGCCTCGCTTCATCCCAGAAAAACTGAAAGCTGCTGTGCTGAACAACTAAAGTTATAGATTTACTAACAGTTTTGAATGTAGCTTTATTTACAAATTTAGCAATTCTAGAGTTTGTGAGGTCCATACAAGATAGAAAATACTCCTATAAAAATATCTGAACTGACAGAAAAACTGAAAGAGCCCGAGCAATGCTGCTTTTCCATTCATAAGCGCTGAACATGTTACAAGGCTAAGTAATGGCAGTCTACTATAGAGGGGGATTCAAAGCTAGCAGCAGTAGCACAAAGAACAGAGGGCGTATGGGTAGCTCAGAGGGAGGGTTCCTATGTAAAATGAATGATACTAACTTAACCTTGCCAACAGTCAAAAAAATTCCATGTCTTATGTTTTAAAAGAGACAGATGCCACTTTTTGAAAAAGGTATATCCAAAAAGATAAAAAAGAAAAAGGAAACTGAAATTGTTAAAATATACTTAACTAATTCAAATGATAATATACAGGAGAAATTAAAAAACAATTTCTTAAAGACCCACTGTGAATAAAAACACAATTTACATATGTGGAAAAAAGAAAAGTCATGTAAATTCTAGTCATAAAAAGCTATCAGTTATAAAGTATTAAAGAAAGCAGGCTTACAGATGAATATTTCTAGAAATGAGAATCATTCCATAATGATAAAAACACAATTTCTGTCAGAAAGACATATGGCACCTACAAGCAAGCCATTCAATGACAGAAACAGAAATTAAAGTAGACACAGGTGAACACATAATCATAGTGGTCTCACCCTCTTTATGGAATAAGTACCTCCAACCAAAGTAAACTAGTAAGAAGACAGAGAATTACAGACAATATACTAATAAGGGCAGAATATATGTTTATAAATAGTCATCTAAATTGACCAAACACTTAAACATAAGCTTCAACAGATTTAAAAGGAGTGAAATCATAGACTATGTTCTCTGCCACATGAAAACAAAACCAATGTAGAAAGGAAACGCACTTCTAAACATCAGGTATGTGAAAGCTATCAAGAAGGAAATTAGAGTTAATACAAGCAAATTATATACAACACATTCAAGTTTGTATGGGTGAAGCCAGACAGAAACTTCATAGCAGATACTCAAATGGTTGGTTGCTTGAGTGCAGGCCTAGCATGCATAAAAGCTTTTGCTCAGTCCCTAGTATCCAATAAAAGTGGATGTGGTGGTGAATGCTTCCATTTCTACAACTTTTAGGAGGTAGAAGCAGGAAGATCAGAAGTTCAATGATATCCTTGATGATGTAGTAAGTTTTAGGTCAGCCTGGTCTACATGAAATCATGTCTCAAGAAAATGTTCAGTAAGTTGTAAATTAGTGTTTGATTAATAAAAACCAATGAAGCCATTCTAGACTGATAAAGAAGTGAGAGGAGGGGAGAAAAAGAATAAAACTCACTGTTTATCAACATTGGGAATGAAGAAGAATATACTTTATTACAGACATGAAAACGATAAGAAGACATAATGAATAACTTCATGTTAACAACCTGAACAACTCAGATAAGATAGCGTCTCTTATGGCAGAAAACGTATAGTGACAAGAACAGGTGGTGCTGGTCAAATTTCATTCACACTCCAGAGGCAGAGAACAATGAATGCTAGCCTTAGTCAGTCTTAAACCATGTTATTGCCTAATTTATGCTGAGTCCCCCCTTCAATTAACAATCTAGACAACCCCTCAGTTAGCCCAGAGATTTGTTTCACTGATTCTAAATCCCATCAGGTTGACAATAAAGATTAATCACCACAAGTATAAAAACTGTTCAGGAAACATACTTTTTTACCAAGCAACACAAAGAGAAAATCCAATATTGAATATTCTACACTGAGCTCTCTGTAGACCTGGATAAGAGAAGTAATAAGCAGTAGCTATGATACAGTCTGAATACCATACAGTCTTTACAACAAACTAATCGGTCCCTTACTCTTGTAGACTGCCTCAAAGTCACAGACATGGACAGAATGCAGTCAGAATGTCACATAAATGACTGCTAGCCCAGTTCAAGAAAGTTCTTTCTCCCTTAAGAGCACATGTTTAACATCTTTCTACTCTACTTTTTGCTCTTGTGTTCTCTTTCTCTCTCCCCTCTCCCCCCTCTTTTTTTTTTTTTTTTTGATGAGAGCAGTAAGCAGTAGCCTTATCACTGCACTATAGCCTGAACACTAGACTGTCTTAAAATTTCCTATCTGTGTGCTTGTGCGGACATGCAGATATCTATAGAGATTAAACCTAGGATAAGCAAGCACTTTATGACAGCAATATTTCCAGCCATTTTTCATTTTTTTCTTCTGGCACACTGTTCAGTAAGTTATCAGGGCTGGCTCTGAACTTACTCTGCAGCTCAAGCAGGCCTTGCAAATACCTGATGCCTCATATTCTCAGGGAGCTGGGATATAAAATTATCAGTATTATCAAAAACTAGTAGATAACTGTAAGTACGATGGATGACATGACAGACTTAGAGGAAACTAAAATATAAGGAAAATGACTATGGTAGACATAAATCAACAAGGCTACAATACTCATGGGTTAAAAGGTAAAAATGTTCATTCCCCCAAAATTATCTCTAGATTCAATGCCAGACTGACTGAGGAAAAAGCCACACAGGCATTTTTATAACACTGATGAGTCTAAAAGTCATGTAAATGCATACAGTTCATATAAAATTATACAAAATAGCTTTTTAAAAAAATTAGAAGACCCATGTAGACTGACTTCAAATCAATTAATAAAGAAAAAGCTGGAATATAAAAATGATATAGAAAAATACACCAATAGAAAATATATGTGTATACATGGACATTAACTTCTGCTGCCTTAACACGATATTTGAGATAATCAACTAAAGAAATTAAATACAACCAATGAGAGCAATAGACTGTAACATGTTAGAAATACCATTAGAAATCAGATTACTGAGTGGAATAATGTATCTCCAAAATGACCTCTATGGACAGACCTATGAAGGATCCATTTACATATAACACTGGCTCAAACACACAAATACCTACATGGTACTCCTACAGGGTCCTCCATAGCAGTACTTGGTGAACAACTGAAACCTCCTGGACTAACACATTCTAAACTAAATCAAGCACAAACTATCTTCCTTCTGGTCCCTAGCTGGATGGTACTACTTTGGGAGGTTTTGGGAACCTTTAAGAGGTAAAATAGGACCAAGCTTGTTTGGATTTTTTTGTTTGTTTGTTTTCTCTTATTTCACTTTATTATTATTCCTTAAAAGCCTCTGTTTACTAAGGAGGGAGAGAAAGAATATAGACTGGGTGGGAGATAAGGTGGGGAGGAGCTGGGAGGAGTTAAAGGTGGGAAAACCATAATCAGAAGAATTAGGTTGCTGAGGGGCCAACCTTAAAAATGTAGCCTATCCCAGTTCTTAGCCCAGTTTCTGCTTCTTGACCGATACCAAATCAACAGTCATCTATTCTGGCACATAGACCAAGCCTTCTGCTATATGCCTACCCACCATAATGAACCCTTATCCTTTGAAAAATGTAAGCAAAAACAATTCCTCTCTCTCTTAAGTTGTCAGGTATCCTGTCACAGCAATGAAAAAAGCAACACACACACACCACACACACACACACACACACACACACACACACACACACACACACCATGTTCATTGACTGCAATACTTAATATTGTTAAGATGGTGGTATTTATTAAAAAAGATCAATGACTTGCCCAACAATAATCAGAGAAGCTTCCTCCGGAAGCAGATGGGAACAAATAGAGATCCACAGACAAAAGATTGTCAGAGTGAGAGACTTGGGAACACTCAGCCCTACATGGGACATCTCCATCAAATCCTTCCCCTCAGGGCTCAGGGAACCCTGCGGAAGAAGAGGTGGAAAGAGTGTCAAGAGTCAGTGGGGGTGGAAGATACCAAGGAAGCCAGACCTTCTAAACACAACAGGACTGAAGCTCAGATGAACTCAGACAGTGGCAGCATGCACAGGACCTGCTTAGTTGGTACCAGACAGAGTCCCAGTGCCAGAAGAGGATGTGAACACATGCCCCCATGTGTGACACGAGAGCTAGCTCCAATTGATAACCATTTGCAAATGAAATATTAGTTTTCTCCAAGAGACTCCCAATGGAAAAACAAACCACTCTTAAGGGCAGGCTCCATGCTCAGCAGACAAACACAAAACAAACTCAACGATATCTTTAGACATACTTTGCTGAATAAGGGCTTTTTCTTTTCTTTTTTTCTTTTTTTTTTTTAAACCTTAGGTCCTCTGCAAATATATTATGGTTTCTGGTGTTGTGTTTTTATGGGTTGCCTGTGTGTGCATGAATATGTGTGTCTCTACATCTATGTGTGTTTCTTTGGCTCTTTTTCTTCTGTTTGTTTTGTCCTATTTCACTTGTTTGGATTTTTTTGTTTTCTCTTATTTTACTTTATTATTATTCCTTAAAAGCCTCTGTTTACTAAGGAGAGAGAAAAAGAATATAGACTGGATGGGAGATAAGGTAGGGAGGATCTGGGAGGAGTTAAAGGAGGGAAAACTATAATCAGAATATATTATATGAGAAAAATCAAATCTATTTTAATAAAAGAAAACTTATTTTTAAATTATTTATAGATTTATTCATTCACCCTCTATGTTTGTCCAAATGTGTACACTGTGGCACATGTATGGATACTAGAGTATAGCTAGAGTTCTCTCTTTCCTTAAAGTGGGTCCTGGGCACTGAATTCAGATCATCAGACCTGACATACTTGCTGAGCTATCTCCCTAGACTAGAAAAATGAATTTGATGTGACTTACACCATGTCAAACAAATCAAAGATACGGTAAATATAAGGGTAAGAAGTTAAAGATAGATATAAATCTTTGTAGAATTGTATTAGATATTATTTCTTAGCTATGATACTCAAAGCATAATCTAGACTAGATTAGACTTTATTTCCACAAATAGATGGATGAATGGTCAGTAAGCACATAAACACATACTTAACATAATTAGTCATCAAAGAGATGCAAAACAAATCCACAAGTGAGATATACTTCATACTCAATAGGATTGCTATCGTTTTAAACTACAGATAATGGTAAGCAGTAGCAAGAAGAAACTGGAACCATCCTGCAGTGTAAGTAAAATATGTGATCACCATGAAAAGCAGTTTGTCAGATTATCTATCAAAGATCAAGTCCCATCTGATTCCAAAAGTCTACTAGAGCTATACCAAGAGAAAGGAAAACCAAGTACATATGAACTTTTGTATATGAATGTCCAGAATGACAGTATTCTTAGTTCTCAAAAAGCACAAACAACGAAAGGATAAATAAAGCAATGTGCATTCACACAATGTTTTATTAAAAAAAAAAAAAAAAAGAAATGGCTGTTGATATAATCTATACCATGGTCTATGTGTATACAGACCACAAAACATGTCAAGTGAAAAAAGCTGAACACAAAAGGCCACACATCACACAATTCTATTTATAGGAATGCCCATTTGGATTATATGAACACTATTCCAAACAAGCCCTTCTCCCCCTTTAAAGACAGGGTATCTCTACATGGCCCTAGCTGTCTGGGAACAAATTATGTAGACCAAACTCACAAAGATCCATTTGCATCTTCTTCCAAGTGCTGGGATTAAAGATATGCACCATCACAGCCAGATGAAACAGGAAAAATTTTAAGAAAAGCCCCAAAGCAGATGACTAGCTGCTACTAATAGCAGAATAGCTAACATCTAATAGCCTGTGGCTACTGTTTTAGTAGGACAAAAGTGTTTAAAGGTCAGAGCGGTGATAACTGCTCTGTGTGGTGAAAATATTGACAGTTACTGAGTTGTACACTTTGAAATGGTGAATTTATTGTTCATAAATCAAGTATCAACAACTCTGTTAAACTAAAGATTTATAGGTACTGTTAAATCAGAACAAAAAATAAGCTCGAATAAATATTCCAAAATCAATTTTTTTTTTCCATTCAGTACTCTGGAATTCTTGTAGATAAAGTAAAAACAGGAGTTCTAATGCTATAAAGTTACTACTGCAAGCATATCTAAAGTAGATTCACTGTTTTTCATGGAAACAATTTTTTTTTAAACTGGTAACATTAACTGAAAACTTGAACTTCTATCTAATTTGGGCAATAGCACAGGGAACTTAACTGTCATTTCAATGAAGGAAAGCCATGCACAGTATTCTCTGACAATAAATGCTATCTGCTGTTAATTAGCACTTACCTATCATTTTGGAAAGCCTTTTAAAACCTAATACTTATTACTTATAATCATATAACAAGCAATTCCTGATTTTAAAAATCAGTAAACTGTGAGTCAAATAGCTGAGTCTGAAGCAAAGCACTACAGAATACTAGCAACAATATAATGAGGTGCATGAGAATGCTACAAGGTAAGAGTAGTGTTAGTCTAAAATATAGAAAAAAAATCCATATAATAAGATAGACACAGGATTTCAAGAAATGTTTCTGGGATCCAAATAGCTCACAAAAATCATTTAAAGCTATGTAATTTAAAGCAAGCAACTCTGTCCGCATAAGTTTACCATTAAGCTAACTTTAATGAATACACTTTCAAAGAAAAAAACTACAATGTTAAGTTCTTAAATGCTGCATATAAACACCACGTGCCCTGAGGAGAACCTTACCCAGAACACTTAATGTCACATAAGAGTGCTAACAATGAAGCACTCAAGAGCAGACAGGATTCTGACAGGCTCACAGAACACCCTATACAGATGTTTCTGCATTTTTGTCTAGACTATACCAATTTCCAGTTTAACCATAAGCACCTATGGTAAACTGCTAACAGGAACACAACACTTTTACCGTTTGTCTGTATCCATGTCATAGTTCTTTAACTTAAAAGTCAGAAAAGGCCAAAGCACAAATCCAGCACTGATTCAAAAACAAAAGCTAAGTATTAGATTTAGATAATTACCTTTCAAGAAATAGGAAAACCTTGCTCTGTTCTTGTCACTACTCACTGTACCTATCAGATCTTTCCCTTTTGAGTCAACTTGTCAGTCTCAAGCCATGCGATATTTAAACTTATATTTGGATGCTCATTCATTCATTAGGGGAGGGGGTATGCTCTAGTGCTCCTGTGGAAATGAGAGGACAAACTGCAGGAGTAGGTTCTCCCCTTCCATCATGTGAATCCAGGGAATTAGACTAAGTTCATCAGGTTTGACTACAGGTATAGTTAGTTACCTATTAAGCCATCTCCTTGGCTTAAAAAGAATAATTATGAATATCCATTTTTACTACCATTCTATTTCTGAAATTTGAAAGAATAAAACTCAAAACCATGGGTAAACATTTAATTACAAAAATTAATTACATTGCACTAGAAACCAAACATTATTAACAACAGAGATAGGTAAACTGTGAAAAAAATAGTGTATAAAGTAGCATTTAATGACTTGGGAAATGATTAGATCATTAAATTAAAAAGTAGATTACCAAAAACAACATAACAAAATTAATTTTGTTAAGTCATGACAGAAGCTGAGAGTGATGGTACCTACATACCTATAGCACTCAGGAGGTAAAGGCAGGAAGACCACAAGCTTAAGGCCACTAAGCTTATAGAGCAGGTTCAAGGCCAGCCTAGGCTACATGAGACCCTGTCTCAAAACAAAACAAGAAAACAACTAACAGAATAGGATAATTTCCTATTATAAAGCTTTCTTTAGATCAAAGTAAAACTTTTAGCTTTAAACCTTAAAATGAAATAGGAAAAGAAAGCTTAAAAAGAAAAAAAGCAATCTAAAGACTTAAAAGTTATATGGCAAGAAAAGGAAAGTACTCTGAGAAGAATAAGAGTAAATGTCCTACTGGGAATAAGTCAGGATTACTACAGTCACTAACAAGAAAAGGTCTGGCCTTGGAGTCTCTCTCTAGTGACAGCCATAGGGGGAACAGGATCAAAAAAGGAGACAATTACAGAAGCATGCTGCCTTTAAAAGTCCTCCTTGTGCATCTTCTGGTGCTGGCTGAACTGGCAGTTAGCATGTAGAAGAATGCAAAGTGATCCATTCTTATCTCCTTGTACAAAGCTCAAGTCTAAGTGGATCAAAGAACTCCACATAAAACCAGACACTGAAACTTATAGAGGAGAAAGTGCGGAAGAGCCTCAAAGATATGGGCACAGGGGAAAGATTCCTGAATAGACTAGCAATGGCTTGTGCGCTAAGATCAAGAATTGACAAATGGGTCCTTATAAAATTTCAAAGCTTCTGTAAGGCAAAAGACATGGTCAATTAGACAAAAAGGCAACCAACAGATTGGGAATAGATCTTTACCAATCTTGAGTCCAATAAGGGGCTAATATACAATATATATAAAGAACTCAAGAAGTTGGACTCCAGAAAACCAAAGAACCCTATTAAAAAATGGGGAACAGAGCTAAACAAAGAATTCTCAACTGAGGAATACCGAATGGCTGAGAACCACCTAAAAAAATGTTCAACATCCTTAATCATCAGGGAAATGCAAATCAAAACAACCCTGACATTCCACCTCACAACAGTCAAAATGGCTAAGATAAAAAAATTCAGGTGACAGCAGATGCTGGCAAGGATGTGTAGAAAGAGGAACACTCCTCCATTGCTGGTGGGACTGCAAGCTGGTAGAACCACTCTGGAAATCAGTTTGGTGGGTCCTCAGAAAATTGGAAAATTTTCCTCAGAAAACTGTTCTACCGGAAGATCCAGCAATACCACTCCTGGGCATATACCCAAAAGATGCTCCAACATGTAATAAGGACACATGCTCTACTATGTTCACAGCAGCCTTAATTATAATAGCCAGAAGCTGGAAAGAACCCAGATGTTCCTCAAGGGAGGAACTGATACAGAAAATGTGGTACACTTACACAATAGAGTACTATGTAGCTATTAAAAAAAATGAATTTGTGGGAGGAGGGTATAAGGGACTTTTGGGATAGCATTTGAAGTATAAATGAAGAAAATATCTAATAAAATTATTTTAAAAATAGAAATCAGAAAAAAAATGAATTTATGAAATTCTTAGACAAATGGTTAGATATAGAAGATATCATTCTAAGTGAGTGTCTTAGTCAGGGTTTCTCTTCCTGGACAAAACATCATGACCACAACAATGAAGCAAATTGGGGAGGAAAGGGTTTATTCAGCTTACACTTCCATATTGCTGTTTATCACCCAGGAAGTCAGGACTGGAACTCAAGCAGATCAGAAAGCAGGAGCTGATACAGAAGCCATGGAGGGATGTTCATTACTGGCTTGCTTCCCATGGCTAGCTCAGCCTACTTACTCTCTTACAGAACCAAGACTACCAGCCCAGAGATGGCACCACCCACAAGGGGACCTCCCCACCTTGATCACTAATTGAGAAAATGCCTTACAGCTGTATCTAGTGGAGGCATTTCCCAAACTGAAGCTCCTTTCTGTGATGACTCCAGCCTCTGTCAAGTTGACACAAAACAAGCCAGTACAATTGACTCCTTGTCAACTTGACACACAAATACATCACTAGTAAGCCTCAATCCTTAGTTCTTATTCATCCCCAAGAGCTAAAGAACTTTAAAAGACCCACAGTCTTTACATATTAAAAGTGCAATCCTTTAAAAATATTCAGTATTTTTTAAAATTCAAAATACTTTAAAATTCAAATTCTCTTAACTGTGGGCTTCACTAAAAAACTTCCTTCAAGGGGGAAAAATATCAGGGCACAGTCACAATCAAAAGCAAAAATCAATCTCCAACCATCCAATGTCTGGGATCCAACTCATGATCTTCTGGGTTCCTCCAAGGGCTTGGGTCACTTCTCCAGCCATGCCCTTTGTAGCACACACGCTGTCTTCTAGGCTCCAGCTGCCTGTACTCCACTGCTGCTGCTGTTCTTGGTAGTCATCTCATGGTACTGCCATCTCCAAAATGCTGCTGTCTTCCACTGTAACTTGGGTTTAATAGCCTCTCATAGGCTCTCTTCATGGTGCTAAGCCTCAACTCCTTGGCATGACCCCTTCAGTCCTGGGCCATCAATTGTAACTGAGGCTGCACCTTCACCAATGGCCTTCCATGGCCTCTCACAGTGCCGAGCCTCAGCTGCTCTGCGTGACCCCTTCATGCCTTCAAAACCAGTACCATCTGGGTGACTCTTGCACATTACCAAGTCCCACTGCAGCATGAGGTACAACCTTGGCTATCTCTGGAATACAGCCTCTTTGTGCTCTCAGCAAACACTTCCCAGAAGATGTCACCTCAATGATGCTGGTCTCTTCTTAATCACCGCTAATTTCTTAGCTCCAGCTAACCAGCATCAATAGTCCCAGTAATGTAAAGGTTTCACTTTACTAGTTCTGGTATCTCGTTAATCACAGCTGATTCTTCAGCCCCAGCTAACCAGAACCACAGAATCGTCACAATCAAAATAGCAATGGCCTTGATAAGAGTCTTTAATCTTCCCTCTGAAATTTCACAAGCCAGGCCTCCATCTTCTGCACTGTTCTCAACATTATCTTCCAAGCTCCTATACAACATCCCACAGAGCTCTTAACACAGAATGGATCTTCTGGCCCAAAGTTCCAAAGTTCTTCCACAGTCCTCCTCAAAACATGGTCAGGTTGTCACAGGAATACCCTACTATGCTGGTACCAATTTGTCTTAGGATTTCTATTCCTGGACAAAACATCATGACCAAGAAGCAGTTGGGGAGGAAAGGGTTTATTCAGCTTACACTTCCATACTGCTGTTCATCACCAAGGAAGTCAGGACTGGAACTCAAGCAGATCAGAAAGCAAGAGCAGATGCAGAGGCCACAGAGGGGGATGTTCATTACTGGCTTGCTCAGCCTGCTCTCTTATAGAACCAAAACTACCACCCAGAGATGGCACCACCCACAAGGGGATCTCCCCACTTGATCACTAATTGAGAAAATGCCTTACAGCTGTATCTCATGGAGGCATTTCCCCAACTGAAGCTCCTTTCTCTGTGATAATTCCAGCCTGTGTCAAGTTGACACAAAACTAGCCAGTACAGTGAGGTAACCCAATCACAAAAGAACACGCATGATATGTTCTCACTGATAAATGGATATTAGCCCAGAAGCTCAGAATCCTTCTTAGAAGGGGGAACAAAATACCCATGGAAGGAGTTAGAGACAGTTTGTAGCAGAGACTAAAGGAACGACCATCCAGAGACTGCCCTACCTGGGGATCCATCCCATAAACAACCACCAAACCCAGACACTATGGTAGATGCCAACAAGAACTTGCTGACAGGAGCCTGATATAGCTGTCTCTTGTGAGGTATGCCAGTGCCTAGTAAATACAGAAGTGGATGCTCACAGTCATCCACTGGACAGAGCACAAGGTCCCCAATGAAGGAGCTAGAGAAAGTACCCAAGGAGCTGAAGGGGTTTGCAGTCCTATAGGAGGAACAACAATATGAACTAACCAGTATCCTCAGAGCTCCCTGGGACTAAACCAACAATTAAAGAAAACACAGGGAGGGACTCGTGGCTCTAGCTGCATATGTTGCAGAGGATGGCCTAGTCAGTCATCAATGGGAGGAGAGGCCCTTGGTCCTGTGAAGGTTCTATGCCTCAGTATAGGGGAATGCCTGGGCCAGGAATAGGAGTGTGTGGGTTGAGGAGCAGGGGGCGGGGAGGGGGGTATAGGGGATTTTCGGAGGGGAAAGTATGAAAGGAGATAACATTAAAATGTAAATAAAGAAAATATCTAATAAAAAAAAAAGTCCTCCTTGTGATTTATTGTTATTTTTATCTTAGAAAAGGCATTTCAACATGATTTAAGCCAGTCAATCCCAGAGAAACTTACCAGAATTTTGAACTCTAAATTTTAGTGGGGTTAATATTTTTCAATCATACATGTACCTTATCAATGTGTCTACAGAACTTGCTTATTGCTTAACAGAGAAATCAACATGGTATCCAAATCAGACCACCCTTTCACATAACCCTGAGAATAGATGACACTAATGAAGGCACATTGCTGATCTGGCAGAGAAAACAAATTGTTCTGGCAGTCTTTACTTAAGAGGTATGGAGGGAAAAAAGCACCCTCCAGATCAATACCTACATGTTAAAAGCTGCACTCACTTTCTTCTGCATCAAAATCACATGTAGAAACACTATAATTCAAATGACCTTAGGAATAAAGGTATGTGTTAAGGAGTCCAGAGAAATGATCATGACTGTATCATGACTGTATTTCTCCTGTCTCTGATAATGGTTCTATAATCTCTCTGGGAAGACAGTTTAGCATATTAGTAGGTAGTTAATTCTAGTTGCTTTCACTTGCTCTTCTTCACTTCCACAGGCTAGTGAACCAATATGAAAATGTACAATTTGTTGAAGTAGTCCATTAAGATAATGCATTACAGAAATGTGTAAAGGTGTAGTGGACTCTAAGCTCTAGTGAAATTGGTGGGACACAACAGTGTTTTGGACCTTCCAGGTTTCACGTGAGGTTCAGAATCAATGTCTAACAATTCCTAAGAAGTCCAAGTATTTCCTCCTCTCATGCACAATCACACTGGCAAATGGTTTCAGGTTCTTAGGAAAGACTAAGAAATGAAAGTATAAATTTCTAGCTGTGTGGCATGGTCTGTGTTTTAAAGGTCTTTGGGTCTGTGAACTGGCTTATATGCCTGTGAATAGATTGAGGGCTTACGACTTTACCAAATTAATCCAAGTCATACTTCTGGCCACTAGACCTAGAAGACTCTAGTTTCTAAAAGTCAAGAAATACTTAATAGGCTGCTTATTAATTTCATAGTTATAAATTCTCAGACTCTTTGAAGCTCACAATATTATGATTACTGCATTGGCTTTGCTGGCCATTAAATTCACTTTACAGTTGTCTTTAGCAATTTATAACCATTACTGGTTCCTGTCTCCATTATTACCAATCAGTTCAAGGAACTTAGTCTGACAGTGCAAACTCCTGTCATTACATAAAGCAAAGAGCCAGAAGAACCTTTCAAGGATGTTGAGTCTTCGGCTAAGTACATATTCTCTTAGTTATGATTTTAAAAGAGTGTCCTCAAGAAAACCAACTCCTACTAGTAGTTCTCTGACATTCACAGGCATGGCATGGCATGCACATGGAAAGATACACATAAAGGAATAAGGTTTTTAAACTGTCCTCTAGATCTACCCAGAAGACAAATGATCAACTCTAACATGATAGATGCCCTCATGCATCTTCATCTTTCCATCCTCTGTGAACAAATGTAATAAAAAAATACTAGTTGCTATTCTGTTTTTCTTGGTATAGACCTTCTACATATCTAGTTTAAAGTCAACCAACCAAAAAACTTGCTCAAGCCACTCCCAGCCCTCTGCCCTAAACCTATCAGAAATCTTTGCTAAGCAAGCTTCTATCAATGAATTTGACCTGATTCAATCTATATAGTCTTTCTACTCTGACCCCACCAATTCAAATCCATTCTTACAGTATCTCTTGGGCAACCACAGGCAAAAAAGAAGCAGTGTTTCCTATATCTTCTCATCTCACCTTATAGGGGTTTCTGGAACTGCATAAAAGCAGTAAGAGGTGGCAAGGGCCAGTTCTAAGGAAGATCAGTTAACCTTTACAAAACAACCACTCTAAGAGAAACCATATGATTCCTTGGGAGACTAACCTCCTTCACACAGAGCTAGAAGGATTGGTTTAAATGCAAAAAGCACTGAGTTGTTCAAGGTACCCACTTATTAGGAATCTACTTATATTCCCACCCCAATATTTAGTTTTCCATCCTTTGCCCCCAAAGTTTAAGTTAAAATGTTAACTTAAAAAGATGCTACACAGCTGGATATTCATTTCGAGTTGTAACTCAAATCCCTATAAACTTTGGATTTGGTTTCAAGAAATCTGTGCCATTGGCTAAAAGATATAAAAGTTTCCTTTAGGGTAAACAGGAGCTTCTATTTCCTCCTGCCATTTCTGAGCTCAGAATTTATAGCTTCTTTCTTATGTAAGAACTTCAGTATACTTTTTTGTTTGTTTATTTTTTGTTTTGTTTTGTTTTTTTTCAAGACAGGGTTTCTCTGAGTAGTACTGGCTGTCTTGGAACTCACTCTGTAGACCAGGCTGGCCTCAAACTCAGAAATCCTCCTGCCTCTGCCTCCCAAGTGCTGGGACTAAAGGCATGCACCACCACTGACCGGCTTCAGTATACTTTGAAGGAAGCAATATATCCCATTGTTCTACTTTTTGTTAGGCCAGACTTGTTCTCCCCAAACCTTGCCTTCCTTATTTGTAGTGTGTAAAGGATAAAAAGTACCTTGTTTGTTACTGAACACCATATGTGTCTCTGCTGTCATTAAAAACAGGGTGAAAGTAGCATAATTAGGCCAGAGAACAACTTTAAAAACCCAGAACTACTTCAAGAACTTATCCTTATACTTCCATTCCTTTATAATGCTGATGGCACACATTTCAGATGAGTAATTGGTAAAATAATTTTAAATATGATGTGGGTAGCACCTCAGGACCTATACTAACCAGGAGCTGTATGAGAAAGGAAATCTGGCAAGTACAGTACCAATTTAGCAATACAATACAATGTCAGCATACCATCTTGACTTTTTTCGTTCTTAAGTATCTTTGGAGTATCCTAACTTTAAAGTCATAACTCTTCTATTCATTGTTTATTTCTTTAAATAAAAAAGTGTGGATGTGTGTGCATGCACACATGCATGCATGTGTGTATCAAGTGTGTATGTATGTGCAAGCAGAAATCAGAGGATTGTTTCCAGACAAAGTTCTTGCCTTTTACTTTGTTGAGGGAGGGTCTCATCACTGTTATTGTGTTAAACACACCAGCTAGCTGTCTAGATCACTAGACTTCCAGGAGATGTCTTTGCCTCCATCACACTGTAGAAGTGCTAGGATTACAGAAGTGCTAGGATTACAGATGTGTGCCACAACAATAGGTTTTTGATGTGAGTCCTGGGAGACTAAACTCAGGTCATTAGGCTTGGAATACTAGTATCCTTACAAGCTGAAACATTTCCCCAGTCCTTATTGCTTATTCTGTCACTTCTTTCTAAGGGGGAAAAGGCTTTTAAAGATTTAATGTTACATGCATGAGGGACATATAGAAAACTAATCTGGGCCGGGCATGGTGGCACATGCCTTTAATCCCAGCACTCAGGAGGCAGAGGCAGGCGGATTTCTGAGTTTGAGGCCAGCCTGGTCTACAGAGTGAGTTCCAGGACAGCCAGGGCTATACAGAGAAACCCTGTCTCGAAAAACAAACAAACAAAAAAACCAACCAAACAAACAAACAGAAAAAGAAAATTAATCTGGACTGCCAGTGAGAGAAGATGGCAATAAAAAGTGGCTGCTATCTGTGCTCCCTGAGAAAATAAAGATTAAATCTGGACTTTTCAGGTCAACTATGTACTTTTGAAAAGTTGATGAGCGATGGAATCCCTTGCTTTCTGTCTCCTGGTGTTCCCTGCCTTCTAGTATGGGCATATTAAAGTTGAATAGAGCAGGAAATCATGCTGTACATTTTCTGTGCATGTCTGGAAAGTGAAAAGCTTCATTTTGGGGTACTAAACTGGCTTTCACTTCCAAAGTACAGAAATTACAGAAATAAGAGGTGGAAAGAATATTGCTATAAAGATTAATGGGGGTGAGGGGCAGGGACTATTTATTTCAGATTTCTTTGTAAAACCCAGAGTACTTCTAGGACTCCAATTAGCAATTCTTTATTAAGTGCCTACAACATGCTAAAACATTGAATCTGTAGTATGAACAACAAGAAGTTTGTACCATTATGACTGAAAGTTTTTTCCAAATTACTGTACTGGGGTTATTAATTTGGGATTATTGATGACACTTCAAATATTATTCTTTCAGAAGCATAAAATTGAATTTTTCTGTTTGAGGCTGTGACTCATTGGTAGAGTGGCTTCCTAGCATACAGAAAGCTCTGAGTTCAACTGATAGCAAAAAGAGCAACTAAGTCATTAACGATTTTAAAATAACAAGCACTCAATACTAACTTGTTAAATCATTGTTAATTACTTTACTCAGCTATCTCAAGGGGTCAGGAACTAATAAAACTAACGAAACTTATCCAACATACAAAATATTGTATTACTTTTTATTTACTTCAACACTGATTCAGAGGTAACTTTCAGTTTTTCTTTAAACAATTTTAGTTTCTTATATATAAAAAAATTGTATGGTTGCCCCTGTCTTTATGATAGTGTTCATTCTTTTTTGTTTGTTTGTTTGTTTGTTTGTTTGTTTTTTGTTTTTTGAGACAGGGTTTCTCTGTGTAGCTCTGGCTGTCCTGGAACTCACTTTGTAGACCAGGCTGGCCTCGAACTCAGAAATCCGCCTGCCTCTGATAGTGTTCATTCTTTAAGGAGTCAGATTCTTCCTAACAGTTGAGTAAGCTCTGTGTCCTGTGCCCCTGATTTATGCTCTTAACCAGGTCCTGGCTATTCCATGCTCCTGCTCACATACCTTATGCTGAACCAAATCATATCATGTCAAATTACCCACCAGACCTCAGAAAACTTATACTAAAAAGTCTGATACTTCCTCTCTCTTTCCTCCACCCCCCATCACTGTTTCTCTTATTTTGATTCTTTATGAAGCTCCTCTCCTGGCTTTAAATGGAAGCTGCTATTTCTATTTAAGGCTCTCATCATGTTTTGGCCCTTCTCATATATTGTTTTGTTTACTGTTTAATGCTTCACCTCCCACCTAGAAGCTCCATCATGGCCTGAAGGCCCTTTCTACAAATAAACCTCATTCCTGAAAGACCTCATGCATTGGCTTTCTCTTTCCCTGGACTGACCACTGTTGTTTTTAATCATTATTTTTTTAATATTATATTTAACACATACCAAATGCAAAATAAAGTTCTTATAGATTTTCGAATCCTGGTGTATTTTAATTTAAAATAGAGTACAGTCTAATAACATTACCTCATTCTCCATAAAGCTAGAAGTAGAACTGCATCTCTTGTGTTTTGGGGGGTCCAGGTATGGGGAACCAAAAACAACAAAGAAAACATGTAGGAAGGACTCTAAAAGCATGATTCTTTTATAGCATCATTATTCATGCTATCTCCTCAATTCCTAATAAATCTGAAAATCCTCTATCTCCTTCCCATGCTACTGCCCCCAAACACCTGTTCTAATAGCTTAGTTAGGGGGGTAATAAGCTACTACAATCATTAATAAGACCCTAACTTTTATTCCGATTATTCTATCTGAACACCTACAACGAAAATGCTTTAACAATCTATAGTATAAGGTTTTTCAAAAGTACATCTGTCTAAATACAGAACTTCTAAAAAACAAACTCAAAAACAACAACAACAACAAAAAAACCTTGCCAGCAGTCATTTCTCATTATCTAGATCAATTCTCAATGGTCTATCTGATCTTCTTTCCCCAATATCCAATGAACTTGCAATAAAACACTTCAATGTGATGACTGCAATGATCAACCTTATAGGTAGGACCACTGAACATAAATAGTTAATATAGATCCATTTTTGTAAGTGCTGTCCAAATACTATTTGTCAAGTTGATAATGGTTGGCTTAAAAATAAGATCTTAGAACAATGTCCAAAATTAAAATAAATACCTTCTTTTCAAGATTCAGAACATTTAAAAAGTACCAATATTAAGACTGCACTAATTTGTAGGGCAAAGTAGCAACAATCAATATTTTCACATTGCTCTGTGAATTAGAATTCAGTTGTGCAATTATTATATACATTTTGGAAACTATACTCACATAATTCTAACTATTATAACAATTTAATTTATTTATAAGCAAAGATTCAAAACAGTCTCATTTTTCCTTTTACCTCAAGAATTAGAATTATAGGAAAACCCCTATTTCTAAGAGTAAATGTATATTCTACAAACTTAATTCAGTTCCCATCTTTAAAGAAATAAAGTCCAGAGAACAGAGCATCAAAAATGATTTCAATATCATTTCTATCTTATTTGTCAGAGAAATGGATTTAGCAATTATGACTGATACTATTCATGTTACTGCAGTGGCCAATAAATCAGTATATACAATAACAAAAGAACATGAAATAGAGTTCTTTCCAATAAATCAGCATATGTAATACCAAAAATTCTCCCATAAAATAGAAATCTTTACTGTTTTCTATTTTTCAAAAAAAAAATGCCTTTAAATTACTGTGGTAGTTAAAATGAGAAGGGCCTCTATAAGTTTATATATTTGAATGCTGGGTCCAAAGTTGGTGGAACTGTTTGGAAAGGATTAGGAGGTGTGGCTGTTGGATTCCCTTCTACATTTCACCAACAGTTACCTGGCAACAGCCAGATAGGCCTGGCTTACTATAAATGGGGCTGGTTGACCCCCTCCTCAAATTTCTCTGCCCCCCCCCCCCGCAACTCTCTCTCTGATTCTCTTCTCTCCCTCTCTTCCCTTCCTTCTACATGTTCCTGGCTGGCCTCTCTTTTTCTCTTCTCCCATGCCCTCTGTCTCTGTCTCTGTCTCTCTCTCTCCATCTCTACTCTCTTCTCTACTCCCCTTCCCATGCCCTAAATAAACTCTATTCTACACTCTATCTGTCTTATGACTAGTACCTCAGGGGGAAGGGTTACCTCAGCATGGGCCTACTGCAGCACCCTTCCCACCTCACCATACCACATTCTATAAAATACATACTTGGCTTTTTATAAAAACACCTCACTGAAAGAGGTGTATCACTGGGAGTAGGCTTTGAGGTTTAAAAAAAAACAATCCTTGCCATTCCCAGTGAGGTTGTTTCTGTACCTTCTCTCCACCATCAACTTATAGTTGATGTCTCAATATGTAAGCCCTCCACCACTGCTCCACTGCTACCATGCTACCCATCATGATGGTCATAGACCCACTTCTCTGAAGCTCTGATTAAATGCCTTCTTTTAAAAGTTGTCTTGGCCATATCTCTTCACAATAATAACAAAGTAATAATACAATTACCATAACCAAAAACCAGCAAAAAGAAAATAGTCTTGAACTTCAGAATAAAAATTTTACTAAAATAACAGCTGACTGAAGAAGTGGGTGCTTTGAATTCAGGATAACATTACTTTAAAAAATCTGACAACCACCTAAGCTTAAATTCCAAGAAATAGCAGGAGAACCTGTGTCTTAATTCTTAAAAATAAAAAAGTACCATATGAGCAGAAATTTCAATGTTTATACCTTTATACCCAAGATAAAAATATCTTTTGAGAGTAAAAATTTGTTGGTTTTTTTTGTTTTTATTTATTAATTTATTTATTTTTGCGTTTTAATATTGACCATTTGCATAGTCGTTTTTATCTCTGTATGATATGTTACCATCTTGGACTTTGTTCCATTGCCATAATAACTAAAACAGAGTAAAAGGGTAACAGCTAGTAAAGGAGAAAAAGGAGGGTTATGAATCCTTTATCTGGAATTTCAGCTATTACCCTCCACACACATGTAAAACATCTTAAGAGATATTGAGGGAAAGGGCCAATTCTAGAAAGCTGTCCTCTGATCTCTAAAGGCATACTATATCATGTGCTCATGCATACACATACATGCTGAGTCCGGCATGTCCATGGAAGGAATGGTGTGGCATGGTAGCCTCCTCTAGAACAGAGCCAGCAGGGTGTAGGCCTCCATGAGGTGCATAGGCTTCTTTGTGTATTTTACTTTATGTTCCTCCTTCCTGGAAATGTCCTCTCTGCCAAAGTTAATGAATCCAGGATAATCAGAGACAGCATGAGTCTGGGAGGCAAGGGTATGTCTATGTCCTTAGCAAGAATGGTAAACACTGTGATCTTCAGGATAGTCCTTAAGGCTGTGGGAAAGAACTCTGTGAACATGAGTTCAAAAATATAGTTTCTCAACTATGCAAAATAAAAGGAAGGATGCAATATGAAGTATATGAGAGGCTTCATGGACCTAAAAGAACAAAGGCAGCTGTCAGAAAGATATTAAGGAAGGGGATAAAGAAATGTGGGGAATGGTGATATCAGAACCAGATCCCACCCTGCGAGGTGATTATCTATGTTTACAAATGCAGGCAGATCTTTTGCAATATAAAAAAAAAATGTGATTGCTGTCTCTTCTAAAAAACAAGGGGTTGGGGTTACGGAATGCCTATTTGTGAGATAACCAAAAGGGAACCTGGAGTAAATGACTGAACTGATGGGCTTTGGTCTGTGAGAGCTGAACTATCTGGATGAGCTGTCTGGAGATCTCCAGAGAAAGCTTTCTCAAGCAGAACACAGGCTGTGCCTCACTATTGACTTCCAGTTGTTCTTTCACTGTTCCCAAATATCCCCTTCCTCAGAATCCCTCTCCAAGCTGAGGCTGGTCTATGGCACATACATATTAAGTAAATTTAAAAATAAATCCTTTAATAAAACAAACATCTGTGACAAATTCAAATTAGACTAAACTGAAGGCCCAGAGCAATGGTTCTCAACCTGTGACTTGTGACACTTTTAGGGACAGAATGCACCTCTCATAAGGACCATTTTAAGACTTTGACAAGCCTTAGCTTACTAGGGACTCCCTGAGTGAACCACATGGAGCTGGAATAGATGCAAAAAGCAAGAGGAATTTATTGGTCCAACACATTGGGGTTGTCCTATACCAAAGGTGAAGTGGCAACCCCGCACAATTCATTCAGTGAGTTTTTTATAGTTTTCAGGGTAGCAGTCATTAGGTACAATGTGACTGGCAAAAGAGTGTGACTTTTTAAACTGCTTGGTATTTAAGGAATGAGGTGAAAGGACTCCCCTTTTCTGAAGGTGGGCAACAGTCTGGTCCTGCAGAAGTAATGTGTCAGGAATGTGCCCCCCACCTGCAGGTCGTTCCCTTTCTGTGGTCTGAGGAATGTTAATTAGCCTCTCCCTTCTGGAAGGGCAAGTGTTCCATGACCTTCCCAAAGTTCCTGAGCTAACCTTTTCACCATATATCAGATATCATGCATATCATATATTTACATTATGATTTATAGCAGTAGCAAAATTATAGTACTGAAGTAGCAATAAAATAATTTTATGGTTGGGGGTCACTATAACACTAGGAACTATATTAAAGGGTTCTAGCATTAGGAAAATTAAGAAGAACCCCTGGCCTTTCACTCAGGGACATTTGAATTAAAACAATAGTATTTCTACAATGATGACAAAGACAAAGTATTAAGCACTTACTTGATAGTAGAATTTACATAAAATTAATCCATAAAGTATTATAAGTAAGTGTTATATCTTTTCAACCAACTGGGATAATTTAGAATGAGGTTTAAAGGACTAGTTAATGAATAAATGGTGTTAACTAGTTATTAGGGCCAAGGAAATAAAACTAAAGGCACATTAACAACTTTCCCTCCTCTTTGATACAATGTTTCACTATACAGCCACAGCTGGCTCAATCTTGCTATGTAGGAAAGGCTGGCATGAACTCCTAGCTAGACTGAGATGACAGGTATACACTGGCTAGTCTACATTTAAACTCTTAGAGTTTTAGGAATAAACCTAAACCACATTTTTCTTTTTTTTTTTTTTAAGTGAAAAAATTCATGCAATCTGACAATTTCAGAGAAGTCAATTCATAAGGACAGGAAAAACATTGTGGAACAGAGAAGTTCACTTCACTGAGCCATAAAGAAATGCTGGATAAATGCACAATGCCTTGTGTTCAATACCCAGCACTATGAAAAAAAGCTAGAAAAAATAAAAATATAGACCTAAAAAGTACAATGTAATTCTAATTAAGAAAGAGCTTTCATACCCAGGATGGCTACAATGCCTGAACTTAAAAAGCTGTGGCAGAAGGATCCAAGTTCAAGGTTAGCCTGGGCTACACAGTGAGAACCTGTTTCAAAATAAAACAAAAAGAAACAAGAGCTAGAGATTATAAAAGAGAATATAAACCTAAAACGCAATAATGGAAGACAGATTATATTTTTAAAAAAGCTATCAAATGTAAAGCAAAGCAAACAAACTTTATATGAATAAAGAACTGAAAAACAGAAAAGAAAATGATAAAAAAAGTTTCTTTTTCTTAATTGTAAAGCATAAATCAGTGGGAAAAAGAAAAACTGTCTCTAACTTTGTGTATGTCTGAGTTTTTCTTGTAAATTTTTCTAGATTTGGATATTCTCTAACCTAGTAATTCCATAATTTCACTTACACAACAATTTAAGTAAAAGGAACTCCTAAAAGGCAATGAAAGCAAAGACCTGAAAAGTGACCTGAGCATTTATTGGAGAAGTAGTTGAATAAATTATGATTTATGATTCATTTAAACACAGTATTGTCATAAATACAGGTTTTTAAAAATTCAGGACATAATGGTATATGTTTGTAATCTTGGATCCTTCTGAAGGGGAGATGGGAGGTGAAGATGTTCTAGAACATGACCTGGCAGCTTAACCTGCAGTAAGCACAACAGCAACAAATCCAAGAGAGATGCTGCCTTGAGACAGTAGAAGGTGAGAACTGAGTCCTGTCAGCTGTTCTCTGACATCCTATGTACATTTTGACAAGCGTGTGCATATCCCACTCACATACACACATCTGGACAAAAATAATTAAAAATTTAAAACAGAATTTAGGAAAAATAATAATAAATAATACATTGTGGTTTGAATATGCTTGGCCCAGGGAGTGGGAATATTAGGAGGCGTGGCCTTGTTGGAGTAGGTCACTGTGGAGGTAGATTTTGAGACTTTCCTCCTAGCTTCCTGGATGTCAGTCTTTTGTTTACCTTTGGAACAAGATGTAAAACTCTCAGCTCCTTCACTAGCACCATGCCTGCCTGGATGCTGCCATGCTTCCTGCCTTGATGATAATGGACTGAACCTCTGAACCTGTAAGTTAACCCCAAATAAATATTGTCCTTTATAAGAGCTGCCTTGGTCATGATTGTCTTTTTTAAAAGTTGCCATGATGTCTCTTCACAGCAATGAAAACTCAAACTAAGACAGCCATATAAACACATTTTGTGCTCAGAAATAAGAGGGCTAATGCAGTCTTAGGAGATAAGACAGGTTTAGATAAACAAAAGGGAAATTACATAAAAATGTCAGAAAGGGTCCTGGAGTGATGGATCAATCCTTTGAGTATATACAGCTCTTGGAGAAGAACCAAGTTCAATTTCAAACACCTATGTCATATGGCTCAAAAATACCTGTGACTCAAGCTTCTGGGGATCTGAGACCTTCTATCTACTAGAGTCATCTGTAGTTGCATGCCCAAACCCACATACAATACCTGCCTCTCCCGACCCCAACCCCTTCCACATATTAAAATGAATATTAACAAATGTTAGAAAGAATACTCAGAGGTTTTTAAAAATGGAAATGGCATATCTGGAAATAGAGACTAAAAATGATTGCAT
Organism: Mus minutoides; assembly: GCA_902729485.2. Classification (NCBI taxonomy): domain Eukaryota; kingdom Metazoa; phylum Chordata; class Mammalia; order Rodentia; family Muridae; genus Mus; species Mus minutoides. The sequence continues at coordinate 401,132 of LR750175.1, read as the reverse complement.
AATTAAAAATAGAGTTGAAAAGACTCTATTTTTAAAAAAACTGGTAAAATAAATTTTATAAAAATACATAGAATTTATATAAAAAATTCTGCAAAGCAGAAAAAAGAAAGTTTAATATCATGTAGAACAAGATAGATGATTTCCATGCCTCTTGCCTTTGTTTGCTTTTTGGCTTATGTTTTTGACACAAAAACAAAACCAACAATAACAAATCCCAACAACAACAAACACTATTATCAGTACCTCATTTCCTGATTCTAGTGGTCTCTTCTTCCTTGGTCCAATAGCTGCAAGAGCTGTGAGATTAGCATCTCTGTACTGGATCTGGGCAAGCTCCAACTGCTGCAACTAGAAAATGGGGAGGAGGGAGAGTCAGTGTTTACACAGATGCTCAGAGAGAAAGAAAATGATCACAAAACTAATTTCTGTATTTATTCCCAAATAAAATTATAGACGAAAATAAATATTGACTCCCTCCAAGCTAAGGTCACATTCCTGATGTCTTGACTTCACTAGCTCCTAGTCCTTAATCTTTATACAGAAGAAACAGAGATCAGCAAAAAGGAAGTACAGACAGAAGAAGAAAAATAAAAGGCATCTAATGCAAAAGTTCCTCCCAGTTTAAACAGGTAAGATATGCCTGCAGAAAAAGTTACAGCGACTTAGAAGGAGATTGGTCAAGCTACAGCCATCCCTTTTTGATTAAAAGGAAAGCAGCATAGTGCTTGAACATTACAGAGCACATACAATCTTAATATACTGAATGACTTACAAATTACTCTCTTAACTCTCAGCAACCACACTAAAAGGGTATTCACTGATTACTTAAAAGAAAAAAAAAATTGCACAGTAAGGGTCTAAGAGAGTAGGGCAATTCCATAGAAGTCACCCAAAAACATGGGAGAACCAGCAATCAGAAACCAATGTTCTCTATAAAAACATCTGCAAATAAGATTTGTGAATTTATTTTGTATTCATGGTAAAAATTTTGAATGATGTACATTAGTCTGGAATGGCCAAAACTATAAGGCACAATTTTTCAGACTTAGGACAACAATACAGAAGGTATCCACAAAAGAGGTCTTATTGAAAAAGGATTTCAAAGTGATTATGTGTGGAAATTGTTATGTATTTTTATAAAGACAAAGTAAAAATAAAATATCACTGCATAACCCTTTCAGCTTTTCTAGAAGAAAAAACCATTCAATTCTTATGAAATCCTACTGCTGTATAAGGCAAAAAAAATTGTTGAGGCTGAATGATAGTCACAGTCAACAGGATCAAGACAGTCTGTCCACTAAGAAAAACTTACACTAGGAATATTCTTAGGAAACATGTTACAGTAACGATAAGGCCAAGAGCACAGCACAGGGACCATGCATGATGAATGAGTCCTCATCACACTCAAACCAGCTCTCATCTTCATGTTAGATCACCTAATTTCCCGAGCTGGGAAAATAAAATCCTGTTGAATATATGCTATTTGCTAAGTTTTTTTTTTTAATGTAGTAGCATAAATATATTTAGAAAACCAATAATCAAAGTAAGTAAACTAAGAAACATTCTATTTGCACTAAAATTTATAGGATAGAAATCCTTTTAAGCTGTAGGCTTTCTTATAAATAAATTGTTAGATAAGGGTTTTCAGAAGTTATAAAATCTTTTGTTGCTGCTGGCCTTTTTAATAAAAACTATAGTCAAGAGTCTGATGCTGCCACAATCCAGAACTCCTATGTAACAAAAAAAACTGGTTCTCATTAATCTACCCTAGAGCACAAATCAAATAAAAATATATTTTAAAGGCCTTCCCTATGGACATATGGTATCTTCAAGATAAATCATACCAAATAAGGGCCCCCTCCCACACCTTGCAAGAAAGGTTTTTTAAAATGACTCTGTAAATAGCTCTTCCTTCATATATGTTTTAGAAAAGTTTCCAAAACAAAACAAACAAGCTAGCAAAAACATCTGAAAAACTGGCCATAGTTTTAATTGGTTCTTTAATTATAACGCATTCTCAAAACCAATACCATTTAACAAGCACAAAGCAAAGAAATCACACATAACTCGAACAAGAAGCAGCAGCAGCAGACATTATTACAGATTTGGCATCTGCAGTTGAAGATGAAGACAACATCAAGCTCAGAAAAAAATTCAAGAGAACAACATGATTATATATGCAGAAAAACCAAATTATCAATGAAAAGCATCATCAACAACAACACCCTCCTCTCCCAATAATGGCTGGCAGGCAAGATGGCTTGGATGGGCGAGTAAGTGGCTTGCTGCTGAACCTGATGACCTGAGGTTCGATCCTTAGGACTCACATGGCAGAAAAGAACTAGCTTCCCAAGTTGTTTTCTAATCTTCACATTTATATGTGCTGAGAGTACACACACACACATACACACACACATACACACACACAGAGTCATATACAAGTAAATGTAAGACAAAAAAAAGAAGAACCCTAGTTTTAATAAATGAATTTAGCAAAACTACAAGATACAAGTTGCCACAAACAATAATAATCGTCTACCAGAATATTAGTAAGGAACGGGTGGAACCAGATACTTTGAAATGAAATACTGAGAAATTATGTATAGCTATTTGTATGCTTCAAGCCACAAAATATCACACAAGAAAATCAAATGAAGCCAGGCAGTGGTGGCACACGCCTTTAATCCCAGCACTTGGGAGGCAGAGGCAGGCAAATTTCTGAGTTCGAGGCCAGCCTGGTCTACAAAGTGAGTTCCAGGACAGCCAGGACTACACAGAGAAACCCTGTCTCGGAAAAAAAAAAAAAAAAGAAAAGAAAATTAAATGAAGAGATGACTGTGTTCATGAATTACTAAATTGGACTTGATAAAGATTTTGAGAAGTAAAGGACACAGCTTAACAGCAGAGCACCTATCTAATATGTGTGAAGCTCTGGGCTTAATCCCTAGAACCCAACTCCCTTACACAATACAACAAAAGGGTTTTTGCAAATTGACGGAAGGATCTACCTCCCTAGAATGTGAGTGCTAGTTAAAGGACCACAAAGGATCAGAACTTCTGTGTAAACCGAGACTCTGCTAGTAGTACTTGTCAACCCACTTTTAAAATAAACCTCTTCTTTTCTCTTTCTCTTTCTCTTCTTCCTTTCTCTTCTTCCTTTCTCTTTCTCTTTCTCTTCTTCCTTTCTCTTTCTCTTTCTCTTTCTCTTTCTCTTTCTCTTTCTCTTTCTCTTTCTCTTTCTCTTTCTCTTTCTCTTTCTCTTTCTCTTTTCCTTTCCCTTTCCCTTCCCTTTCCTTTCCTTTCTTGTTTTTCAAGACAGGGTTTCTCTGTATAGTCCTGGCTGTCCTGGAACTCAGAAATCTGCCTGCCTCTGCCTCCTGAGTGCTGGGATTAAAGGTGTGTGCCACCACGCCCGGCTAAACTGCTTCTTTTCTATCACACATACAAAGTCTGTCTTTACCAAATAAATGTCTAACATTATGTCTATTGAAAAAAAAAATGGAAAGAGAGAAAAACAAAACAAAACAGGCAGTGGTAGTTCACATTTTTTGTTTGTTTGCTTTTTGTTTTTGTTTTTTGTTTTTGTTTTTTGTTTTTGTTTTTTTTTTTTTGAGACAGGGTTTCTCTGTACAGCCCTGGATGTCCTGGAACTCACTTTGTAGACCAGGCTGGCCTCGAACTCAGAAATCCGCCTGCTTCTGCCTCCGGAGTGCTGGGATTAAAGGCATGAGCCACCACACCCAGCGGTAGTTTACATTTTGAATTATAGCATTTGGAAGGCACATGTGAGTGGATCTCTCAGTCCAAGGCTATAGTGATTTACAGATCGAGTTCCAGGGCAACCAGGACTACACAGAGAAAGTCTAACTTGAAAAACAGAAAGGAAGAAAGGAAAAAGGAAGGGATGGAGGGAGAGAGGAAGGGAGGGAAGGAGGGAGAGAAGTAGGGAGGAAAAGAGGGAAAGAGGAGAAAGTGAACATCCATGTATAAAATAAAGTTTAAAAACACCCAAAACAACCTAAACTTCAAATGTTATACAAAAATTAACTCAAGGTAAAGAAATATAAACTTGTATAAAAAGCACAAAAGAAAATCTTCATGAGTTGGGAGTCTAGCAAAGACTTCTTAGATGTGACCTAGCCACAAAACCACTGACAAACTGGCTTTCATTGAAACTAAAATCTTCTGATCTGTGACAGACACATTGAAGAATATCAAAGGTTAGGTTTTTTTTTTTCCCTTTTGTTTCTTATTAGATATTTTCTTTATTTACATTTATTTATCCCCTTTCCTAGTTTCCCCTCCGAAAATCCCCTATCCCCTCCCCTCTCCCCCTGCTCACCAACCCACCCACTCCCACTTCCTAGCCTAACTAAGACAGAAGTTCGTACCAGGGACTGGGGTATTACTGTGATAGGCCTGACCATGCTTTTATTTGAAAGAATGTGGATTTTGGGACTCTGTATTTGGAACACAGTGGAATGCTTTAAATGGGGCTTAATGGGTCATCCTAGTAGGAATATGGAAGATTTTGTTGCTAGGAGTAATTTGAACTGTGTTGACCTGTGGGACTGTGATAGGCAACCTAATTTGATTGACTAGGGCTTGCTCCAGTGACCCAATAGAGAAATCTACAAGGGACAGAAAGAAAGATGAGCAACATTCCCCAAATCAGGTGCCTGTCCATAATTCTGTGACTATCAGTCACGCAATGTCCCAAGCTTCTGGCATTCTGGCTAGACTCCACCCCCACAATTATCCGACTAAAGCCAGGTAGGCTCCTCCCCACAGTTACCTGACAACAGCCTGATAGCCCAGCCTAATATAAGAGGGGCTGCTTGGCCCCTCCTCGATCTCTTAAGCTCTCACCTTTCTTACTCTCTAGCCCTCCTTCTCTCTCGCCCTTCCCTCCTCTCCCCACATGGCCATGGCCAGTCTCTCTCTCTTTCTACCTTCTCTCCTTTCTCCCTGCCTTTCTATAATAAAGCTCTAAAACCATAGACTGTCTCTGATCATCAAGGCCCACCGTGCTTGAATGATGGGATAGACTTTCTCCTAAGGAGTCTCGTCTAACCTCCCGCCAGAAGGCCATCCTATGCTCCAGCCATGGACCTGACCAATGACTCTCGCCAGTGTGGGAACCATCCAGAGACCCCTATCCCCCTGGCCTCTCTTCCCTTCATCCCCAGGGCCAAGTGCCGCCCCAGGCCCCTATTCTGTTCTCAGCTCCTCCACCATATCCAGCGTGGAATGTCAGAGGCTGAGAACATGGTACCTGGGGCTGCCCCTTGTCTACCACCCACCATGTGGGGTCAGTGGCTTATCACAGCCAGAAGCCTACCCGGGGCCACGTGGAAAGCATGTGCAGTTCTCCCAGACCGCCCACTCAGAGCACCAGAACTCTGGTGGGACGTGGGTTCTCTCCCACTCCCCTTTTTCCCCCACACCCATGGCCCTGCATTGACCTGGCCCAAGAGATTTCAAAGGAGAAGAATTTCAGAATGTGGCATAAAGTCTGTTTTTGTGGTATTTTGGTAAAGAATGTGGCTGCTTTTTGCCTCTGTCTGAAGAGTCTACCTGAGGCTAAGATAAAGAGATTTTTATTAATTGCATTGACAAAGAAAGTCTCAAAAGGCCCAACAGAGACTTGATTCTCTGGTTAAGTCTCGTGAACAGCATTTTGAACAAGCACAGCAAGCTTAGAAAGGAAAAATATAAAATATATGATTTGAGTATTAAAGGGACATTAGGAAGTAAAATGGAGCTGAATCCTGTGTTCTAGGAGAAAACAGATTATGGGGTAATAACCTTGTGACAAGATTCCACCCAGCTAAATTTAGATTCAGGCATGGTAGTACATGCCTTTAATCCCAGGAGGCAAAGACAAGATCTCAAATTCAAGGTCAGCCTAGAACAGAGCAAGTTTTATGTAAAAAAAACCTTAAATCCAGGTTTGGTGGCCCACACCTTTAATCCCAGTGCTTAGGAAATAGACCTGCAGATCTCTCAGTTTAAAGTCGGTCTATGGAACAAGTTCCAGGACAGCCAAGCTTAGGCAGGAAAGGAGTTTGAAAACAGAAAATGATAATGTAATAAAACAAGGGGGCCGTGTTCCAGTCCCAGCAAGCAGCAGAATTTGGCAGCTTTAGCCACGTGGCTCTGACTTCAAAGTCCAGAATAAAAGGGACTACTGGGACAATTGATGCTGGTTAGCTGGAGCTAAGAAATTAGTGGTGATTAAGAAGAGATCAGCATCACTGAGGTGAAAACTGGAAAGTGTTTTCTGAGAGCACAAAGAAGCTGCATTGGAGAGATAGCCAAGGTTGTACCTTGTGCTGCAGCTGTCCTTGGTAATGTGGAAGAGTCATGTGTAAGGTGGTACTGGTTTTGAAGGCATGAAAGGATCATGGAGAGCAGCTGAAGCTTGGCACTGTGAGAGGCCATGGAAGGCCATTGGTGAAGGTGCAGCCTCAGTTGCAATTAATAGCCCAGGACTGAACGGGGTCATGCAAAGGAGTTGAGGCTTAGCACCATGAAGAGAGAAGCTATGAGAAGCTTCTCACTATGAGAAGCTACTGGTGAAGCCTAGTTGCAGTGGAAGACCCCAGCATATTGGAAATGCCAGTGCCGTGGGATGATCACCAAGAATAGCAACAGCAGTGAAGTGGATCAACCTGAGCTTAGAGTGCTACAGAGTGCAGAGCTGGAGTAGTGAGGCTAGCCCTTTGGAGGAGCCCAGAAGATCATGTGTGGATCCCAGACATTGAAACAAGAAGTTGTAACACTGAACTTGCCTTGGAGACCTAAAGATGCCAAAAGCCATGGGATACCTGCTGAGGAAAGCTGCTAACAGGGAGTGGAACCAGCCCAGGAAAAAGGAGTTTGTCACAGCAACAAAGATGAAAAAGAAGTAGAGATCTGAAATCCACTTTGACATCAGACATGGAGATTTTTGAAATTTGCTCAGCTGGTTTTCTGTCTTGTCTTGGAGAGTACAGTTAGTGATTGGATCAATCTCAAAAGAGACTTTGAACTTTGGACTTCTAACTTTGTTGAGACTTCTATAGACTATGGGGACTTTTAAAAATTATGTTATGTTTAGGTATGGCCCCCATATACTCATGTTTGAAAAAGCCTACTGGGGGCCATGAGATGAGATGGTTTGTACATTCTTGGACCAGGGAATGGCACCATTTGGAGGTATGGCCTTGTTGGAATAGGTGTGCCACTGTGGGTGTGGGCTTAAAACCCTTACTCCAATTGCCTAGAAGTCAGTCTTCCACTAGCAGCCTTTGGATGAAGACGTAGAACTCTCAGCTCTGCCTGTGCCATGCCTGCCTGGATGCTGCCATGCTCCCACATTGATGATGATGGACTGAACCTCTGAACCTGTAAGCCAGCCCAATTAAATGTTGTTTTCTTTTAAGACTGGCCTTGGTCATGGTGTCTGTTCACAGCAGTAAAACCCTAAATAAGACAGCCATGATTAAGAAGAGACTAACACCATTTAAGTGAAACCTTTGCTTTACTAGAACAACTGATGTAAGTTAGTAGGAACTAAGATATTACTAGTGATTAAGAAGAGAGTAGTGTCATCGAAGATTGTAAATCTGGGAGGGTTTACTCAGGGTAGGCACAGAGAGGATGTGATCTATTGAGGGCTGCGGCTGATACATCTCAGGCTAGCAGCTAAACTTGGTAAAATGTAAGAATCATTCAGATTAGCTGTGCATAGTGGTGCACTCCTTTAATTCCAGTACTAGCGATGTATCTCTGTGGGTTTGAGGCCAGAACAAACTGGTCTACACAGAAAAAGTTCCAGGGCTACATAAGGAGACCCTGTCTCAAACAAACAAATAGAACAAAACTAAATAATGTCCTCCCAGGGTAGTGATATACACCTGTAACCCAGATTTTTGGGAGGCAGAGACAGAAGGATCGCTATGAATTCTAAGTCAGCCTAGTCTACACAGAGTGTACCAAGGCAGCCATGTCTAAATAGTAAAACTTTGTCTCAAAAAAAAAAAAAAAGGAACAACAGCAAAAGACCAAAATATCCTTTTTCAAAATGTACTTTCTATTCAGAAATGAGGCCTTATATGCAGTACTCTGTTAATTACACAATAGCGGTCTAAAGAGAATTGTGCTCTGAATTTTCAGTTTCATAATCTATTTTAGAAAAACAATCCTATTTCAGAGTATGTTTCTAATTTGTCATACATTTTAATCACTTCCACACAGGTTGCTATGCAGAGTCAATGTTCTACCACATACATGATGGTAGTCCTTTTCTTTCCCTTTATTGTCTGATACAAAATGAAACTGAGAATACCTTCAAGTGTTAAAAAGAAAATGAATGGTTTTCACTCTGCACAGATCCACAGGACTCACATTTCTTAAAGGAGAAAAAAGAAATCCAAATGGTTATAAGGGTCATAAAATATATTTTAAAAACTCTTTAAGAAATTAGGATGCTTAAACTTTAAGGTCAGATGGCTTGCCCTGCAGAATTTGGAGTGATGCACTAAAGGAAAACACTAAAGGCAAGATAGATGTTAATCTACAACATACAACACACATTTCAGACAAGTCTGCAGCTGTACTAAACCTGCTTATTTGGAATTAGGAATGTACTTTAAAGATTCACAAATCGAGGGTAAAATGGGAGCATGTCACCATTCACATTTTAGAAAAACATCTATTAATTCCTAAATTGCAGCAGTGAAAATTGTTTTTAGAGAAACAACAACAATCTAAAACAAAGCAAAACAAATTCGCAAACAAAAAAACACTACGCACTGAAAACTGAAAAAGATACCCTTCAAGTTTAAGATAAAATGTCTGAATTACATGGATGGCCCAAGACATTTGGCTAGACAGCAGTAAGGTTTCTAAATGGATAACCTGTCAGGTCAAAGCCAACAGTATGTAGCAGGAGCCATTGCATTGGGCTGAGACTAGGCTGAAGGCAAACCCAAAGGCAGCCAGATGATAACAGCAGCATTTGAAGAACTCAATACAAGAAAAAAAGCAATCACTAGATATCTTCATAAGAACCTGCCAATTTAACAGATTGTCCTATAAACTAAACATAAAAATATGAAGTTTCTAAAATTAGTTTAGAAGAAAAAAAGGAAAACCCTAGGAGGACTATCAGTATCAAAGTTGTAGTCATTAACAATTCAAAGTCTAGATTTAGGCATGATTTGAAACATGATAAACACCCTTGCTGACACATTTCCAAGCCTAAACAAAGCCTACAAGTTCTTTAAGCAGCTCTTTTGTAATTCCGAATTTATAATGCTGTCATTAGTCCATCTCCAGTGACTAGTTTGCAAAGGGAAACAAAGCTGTTCTAATAAGAGCAACCACTACAAAACAGCACTAATATTCCAATTAAATCAAGAAAAATTTCTACTTAATACCAAAATGACAAACTACAGTATTACAACTTCTACAAGTGCATACCTTTATAAATTACTTTACAAGAGAATATTTCAACTCCAGGGTAAGGTAGAGATAATATTTCTATAATCAAAATACCCATGTGTATGACCCTTAAAGAGACAGAAGGAAGACAAAAATGAGAATATTTAGCTTTCAAACTAACAACTTTGCAAAAATAAGTACTACAGAGGGCTCTCTTTGACCCAGGCCAAGATATTTGATTCCTTTTGATCATAGTGGATTTACTATAGAAGATTAAAAAAAAAAAAGTCTGGAAGGAAATTATATTTCTTTTAACCTTGCATGAAAAAGAAACAGTAAATAGAAGTGCAAAGGAAAGAACAAAACGCAGGTCTGCGCTCCACTTCAGGAAAGAAGCTGCACCCTGCCCCACAGCTCTGAGGATTGCTATCTGCATAGTGACTTCATGAAACAAAACCACCTCTTTCAGAGCTGAAGAAAAAAAAGACAATCTAAAATACCCATGTTTATGAAGCAACAACAAATGGGGTAAGACAATTAACTTTCCAAGATACAAGTATCCAAGAAGAGATACCCAGGGCTCAGCCCAAGTGGCACGGCTACACATATCTATCATTAATCAAAGTTTGCTTAGAAAGAATAGTAGACATGGTTCTCAGGCTAAGTGTTAGATACATTTCCACTGGAAGGAATTTAAAATAAGAAACAATTTGCTTAAAGTGACTCCGGTTCCAACACATTAATGTTCTTCCTTTCTTGCCCTAATCATTATACCCCTTTACCCAGAATTCATGTATTTTCTTTTTCTATGCTACAGAAAATACAACACGTTTATTCTAAGAGGAATCTTTAATTTCCATGTGTTTTGCCTCAGCTCCCACATTAATCCAAACAATAAAGGCCTTGGAACATTAATAAATAACCTGCTGCTGCTGGCACCCAGGTGCCAAGTGCTGTAATGCCGAAGACAACAAATTTCATAGTTCAAGAAGCACAGTTAAGGAAAAAGGTTGCTCAGGAAATCACTCAGATTTAGCACAAAGATCCTTAAAAATTGCATGAAATCAGTCAAGTAACTATAGAAACCAATTTCTTCAGCTTCCTATCACACATCTCACACCTCAATTGTCTTTATTATCATCTGCTGTCAGAGCCTTAACCAGGAATGGGAACAGGCTTGATGATTTATTCAGGAGGGAAAAGAATCTGTAGGTCAAGTGAAAAATTTCACACACACACACACACACACACACACACACACACACACACACACACACATCCTTTCAACCTTAGGTACTTTCATTTCATTCTGTTCTCAGTAGCTCTGGGGGCAACTCCAGTGAGATCCAATATTAAGGCTCAATTAAAATAAGCTCCAATTAGTGGAGCTTTTTTCTCTGAGGCTAGAGAAGTCAGGAAATGGATATTGGGAAATGTAAAAAGTCAGCTACTGAGAGGAGGCTGCAGACATAAATGAACTTATTTGTTGATTTCTACAGTTGCTATGCAGAGGCCTCTGGGAGTAAAAGCTTAACCAGTCTAAGCTATAAACTAAAACCCCTGCAGCTAAACATGAACTGTGTGAAACAAGGGCTCCATTCCAGAACAGAAAACTGCTGGGCCCAGAAAATTAAAAGCCAGAGGCATTTTCCATTTAAAACTAAATCCCAGTACCGCCTCCCAGCCAAAGAATTATAAGCAGTATCAGATTTACAAAACGAACAATTACCCTGGAAAAATGTAGCCTATTGTACAGTCCCAGATGCTAAATCTCAAAAGTTTCTTTTTTCTTTCTTTTAATCCCACACTATATTCCTCCAAGTATATGGTTGCAGTTTACAAAGAGCCATTTCCAGAAAGGCCTAAGCCTTGGAAATAAATTTTAAAAGGAGAGCACATAGCTCACTGACCTCATTTGAAGTACTGCCCTTGCCTCCAGCAGTTCCTGTCCTTCCCCAAGGCTTTTGCAAATGGTATGCAACAGTAAAATAAACCCTGACCTAATTGCCAAGAGTGAGGCTGCCAACCTTCCCTCAAACACAAAGACCAGAACAGTAACTTGAAAGTCCTACCTCTTTGGCTTTCTGTTTTAATTTCAGCTGCTCTGGATCTTCTTTATTGGAGCGACTCTGTCAAAGGAAAAGAAAATTTTAATAGAAATCATCTAAACACGAGCATTGCTATTAAATATTTAATAAATGATGATTTCTCCTGTGATTGAAAACCCTAGCTCCAGGGGCAATGCCTCGATCTGGTCTAGCTGCGCTCCAGCCCTCGCCTCCCCCCCCCCCCCCCTCATCTGGCCGGCTGCTGCAGTTCTAGCCTGGAGGAAACACATACTGAAAATGATGCTAACAATGTCAGTCAGGTCTAGTCAAGGCATGACATTGTTCATGTTGGAACATAGCAAAATGAAAACTGGACTGAACAGAAGAAAGGGAAAAGAAGTTTGGGCGCAAATGAATGAAAACAAACAACACTGGCTCATCTTTAGGTAAAGCCATTTTGGAAAAGCATATGGTTTTTTTTTTTTTTTTAGAGTTCTTTAAGTTTATTGTACACCATAAGTTGGTATTTCCACATGAAATCTTTTTTTTTTCTTTTCTGTTTATTAGATATTTTCTTCATTTACATTTCACATGTTATCCAGAAATTTTCCCTTACCCTCCCGCGTCCCCGCCCTGCTCCCCTACCCACCCCCTCCCACGTAATGGCCCTGGCATTCCCCTGTTCTGGGGCATATAGAGTCTGTATGACCAAGGGGCCTCTCCTCCCAATGATGGCCAACTAGGCCATCTTCTTCCATATATGGTATTTTAACTACTATTAAAATCAAGAACTCACCTAGCCTTTAACCAAATCTCAGAAAAGAGTAATTTCTGAAAGTACAAGTAGGAAACATGGTCCAATATTTTTATTAGAGTTTTAGATCTGTTACTGCACTTAATAAAATAATACTGATATTTATACATGCTATAAAACACCAACATGGGATAAAAATGATCAGGAGAAATGTGATAGTTATCTTCTTTAGTTACGTGGTGGGTAAGACATTTGAGTAGAAGTCTGCATAACAAGAAACAGGAAATCACACCAAAACATTAGGGAAGAGCAGTCTAACAGAAGATATAGTAAATAGCAAAGCCTTCAAATTATAGCAAGCATGATAACTGACTGGATAACTATGTGTTTGAAGCATATAGAAAATATGATAGAGAAAGGAGGTCCAGCGTTGCTTGAACAATCAGCCATTGGAGGAAGACTATTATTGCAGAGCACAAGATGAGAGTACACTGGAGCAGCCCTTTAGAAGGGGCTCAACTAGGCATGCAGAGTATTTACTACACAGATCTACGATTGAAGGCAGAGGCCACATAATGACTAGACAACTCTCAAGCAACTGCCATGAATAGAGACTGATGGAGAGAATGATGATAGCAGCCTAGAACAGCAAAGATGACAATGACAAATAGATTTGCATTCCATTTTGCAAGTCAACCAGATGCTATGTAGGCTAGATAAAGGATACAAGAATATTTAGACTAGTATTCAATAGTTTATAACATTATTTATTGCATAGTAATTAAGAACCAGTAAACTGTCTTGTAACGATAGCTGAGTTCTTGCTTATAATGTTTCAAGCTCAAGAAGGAATACCTTACTATCCCATTTCCCTGCCCTTCCCAGCACAGTGATCAGTACTGGCGCAGAGACAATAGAGCAGTGGCCTTGCTATGGTCACTCACATCCTTGTGGTTTGAGATGTCTCAGTGAGTGTAATGGCAAGGAGCATGGCCAATAAAATGGACATGAAGTAAATAGTAGTAGGGAGTAGATCAGCCGAGCTGGTGACATATTAATCTCACTAATCAAATACATACATTGATTGAGGATAGAAGTGAAATATTCCAAGGATAATAATGGAAGCAAATTGACTCCAGAAGAAAAAAGTTCTGCAATTATTTGGAGGAGAGAGGAAGAGACTATGAATGAAAGAATGAATGAATGTGTATACACATGAAGATCATTAACAAGTTAAGTGTACAAGTCAGAGAACAACTTATGGGAGTTGGTTCTCTCCTACCAACATGTAGAACCCAGGGATCAAACTCAGATCATCAGGTTGGCAGCAAGTGCTCTTAATCCCTGAGAAATCTTGCAAGCAAGAGAAAGGTTTTATATAGTAGATAGATTGTTGATATAAAAAATGAGGTGCAGGATTAAAGTTAGAGATAACCATATGAACTCATGATTTTATAATATACAGAGATACAGAAAACAGTAGATATTTGTACATGGGTATGTTCATAAGTATAAATAGAGATACCATACAAATATTTCCTAGAGCTATCCACTAATATAACCTATATTTAATGACAATGTGAAGCAATGAACATAGCATGTGCTCTGATACTGGTTTCTGACTAGCATCTTCAGTAAAAAGCAGAATTTCCTATAGAAATGGCTGATTCTAGGATAGAGGCAAGAACAGTTCAGGTTGGCTCTAGAATATCTTAATGTCAAAAAGTAGGACATGCTCAATGAGTAATGAAGACACAACAAGGAACAAAGTAAGAGATTAGAAGTGTCTCCCACCTACAGGATAAAACTACTGAATGAAATATTATTTCTGAAAAGAAAAATGGAACATGAAGAAAAAAGACAAGTAAGATGGCTGATGAAATTTGAACAGGTATCTCTTGCAATAGGCAGCAGTGTTACACTGCCAGCAACCTTTTATACACATACACACTAGAATGTTTTTATGTGGTGGGCCAATGTCTCAGGACTGCTCTCCAGAGATTCTCTGAATTGTCTAGTATAGACAGTTACATAACTGTAAATATACCAAAAAAAAATCCCTCTTAACCAATGTCAAGAGGATTATACACATACCCAAAGTGTGTGTGTGTGTGTGTGTGTGTGCTGCATACAAAGAGTAAGGAAAAGAGTAGATATGAATTAAATGCAAGAAAATGTGGGGACATGGGCTGGAGAGATGGCTTAGTGGTTAAGAGCACTGACTGCTCTTCCAAAGGTCCTGAGTTCAATTCCTAGCAACCACATGGTAGCTCACAACCATCTGTAATGGGATCCAGTGCCCTCTTCTTGTGTGTGATACCCTATTAGTAAATTCATTTTAGGAAATTCAAGAGAAATCTAAAGGCTTAAACAAAAGCAATATTGTCAATCAATAAAGCCAACTATGATCACGCTGTCAGAGCACATGCCTAGAAAATCACACAGTGCATTACCTTGGCTGCCTTTAGTAACATCTCTCTTTCTTCTAAATCCTTCCTCTGTTTTTCCAATTGATCGAGCTTCTCAAGAAATTTTAGCTGTGATCTGGTATCAGTAGACAAGATGTAATTTTCACTTCCCTAGGGGAGAAAATTCTTAAGATTCTGGTTTTGCATTAGGCATTATGATAAACAATACCAAAGAGAGTAACTCCAACACACATAGAAACTAGGTTTTTCAGAAGACAATATTTTTTATTCTGTTAAACAAGCAAACAAAATAAAAGCCAGAAACTTTAATTGGCCTTAAAATTTGAGAGGTGATTAAGCATCTATATTTCAGAAAGATTTCCTTAGCAAGCCTCTTCAGAGTCAGGGAAAATAATTAAGTCAAACATATCCTAAAAATAGGAAAAAGAACAAAGAATATATCATTACCTATAATTCAATCTCTCTTAGTCACATTATTTCCTATCTTAGTAGGCATAAATGAGTAATTAAATCTTAGATGAAAAGCAAGAAACAATCACATCACTGAAAATGGGTTGCTCTTAACAAACGAAAACACTTCTATCCAAATAGAACATAAAATGGGAACATTAAAATTGTCAAGGCCTGGTTTGGAGAGTCCCTTAGTTTAATAAAGACAGACACTTTACTTAAAATGATTTTAATACAATTTATTTATTTATCTATCATTTATCTATTTATAAGCAGATTCTCATTATACAGACTTGGCTGCCCTGGAACTTGAGATCATCCTGCCTTAGGACTCCCAAGTAGTGGGAAAGCATATAATTTACAAATGAGAACTGTAACAAGAAACTTTAATTTCTTATTTTAAGTATTCTATAAAATGACAAAATTCAAACTGTCCCATTTATCCTGGTATGCTAGAGTACAAAAACAGTGCTTTCAAATGTGTAACCATTTTCTAGTTTTGTTCACTCATGGCCATGCAGCTCCCTCTAAAATACAAATATGTGGTTTTTCTGGGACACAGCACAAAGGTCTTTCCCAATCAACACATACCCCTCTACTGCCTCAGCAGTCAACACCTGGGAGAGACTCTTACAGCCAAAACAACTAAACACTGAGCTCAACAGTAAGTGCCAGGCTTGGAACCCAGCACGGTACTATTCCATCTCCACTTTATCCTGATGCTTACGGCTGCTTCAATTAACTTAGACTAAAAGATTTCATATGCCCAAGATTCTTTTTAAATTAAAATTTTATTGTTGGTATTTAACTAGATCAAAAGAGTATTGCATGGTTTAGGGAAGAAGGATGTATTAGTGCTACTTATTTTACTTCAAGCTTAATACAAGAATTCCCAAATGGTATTTAAAGCTAAATACACGATAAAATGTGGAATACATTATAGGCCAAGCATATAGGTTAAGCACAATAACAGTGGTTTCTTAAATACTTCATCTTTACCATTTCTGTGTTCAGAAACTCTGGAGACAGTTTATGGACAGAAACTTAAAGGGGACAATAAACACTAAATTAAAATTAGTGCACAAGCATTCTTTTTTTTTTTTTTTTTTTTTTGGTTTTTCGAGACAGGGTTTCTCTGTGTAGCCCTGGCTGTCCTGGAACTCACTTTGTAGATCAGGCTGGCCTCGAACTCAGAAATCTGCCTGCCTCTTCCTCCCTAGTGCTGGGATCAAAGGCGTGTGCCACCACGCCCGGCTAACATTCTAAATTTTAACCATATCACATTCCCATGCTTTTATCTTTAGTAATTTGGACACAACTGCCCGTGGCATAATTTCACCTTTTTCTTACAGCTACTGCAAATGAATGCCTTTCCCTAACCTACTAAAGCCCTACCACCTTTGTTAAGTAACAGCTATCCCCAATAGCATCATGCCCCTTCCTGTACCTAAATGAAGACTTTGCTCCTTTTTTTTTTTTTTTTTTTAATTATGTAGGAGGTGAAATAAAAGTGTTTGTTTGAGATTTTTCTCTTCTGGTTAACAGTTACCACTATGGATCTCTGCCCATAAGAGATCACTGTATTTCATACATTTGGGGTGTTGTCTTTTATTTTCTCTATTGTCTGTGTTTTGCTTTCCTTTTGACTCAATGGTTGAATTTCCAC
>LR750175.1:338179-378793 GCA_902729485.2 Mus minutoides | reverse complement strand
GTGGAAATTCAACCATTGAGTCAAAAGGAAAGCAAAACACAGACAATAGAGAAAATAAAAGACAACACCCCAAATGTATGAAATACAGTGATCTCTTATGGGCAGAGATCCATAGTGGTAACTGTTAACCAGAAGAGAAAAATCTCAAACAAACACTTTTATTTCACCTCCTACATAATTAAAAAAAAAAAAAAAAAAAAAAAAAAAAAAAACAAAAAAAAAAAAAAAAAAAAAAAAAAAAAAAAAAAAAAAAAAAAAAAAAAAAAAAAAAAAAAAAAAAAAAAAAAAAAAAAAAAAAAAGGAGCAAAGTAAATCTAGTAGAACAATGAAAATCTAGTAGAACAAAGAAAACAATAAAAACCAGAACAGAGATAAATCAAAATCAGAACACACAAGCAAAGTCAACGAAACCGAAATGCTCTGGTTCTTTGTGATGACTAAGAAAATAGGGGAAACATTAGCTAGAGTGATAAGGAGAAAGGAAAGACACAAGTAAGACTCAAAACACACAAATAAAAGGTGTCCTTTATTAGCAGCAAATGAACTGACACAAATGATGCATAACCTACAAAAATGAGCAGATTCCTAGACTCCTGTCAAATGAAGTACTGATACTTTGTTTCCCCAGCTTTTTCTGGTGCTTATTCTGTATTTTTAAGTCAGTCTGACAAATTGTCACAAAGAATTTTCAAGTAAAAACCTTAACCACTATAGGTCTTCTGAAGTTCTACATGAAGCAGAAGATGATTTTTCCTGCAGGTTTACTAGGAAGGCAGTAGTAGATATTCTGAATTCCCTTTAATCTGTGTAGCTATGAGGATTTGGCAGTCAATGACCCCTTTTGCAAACTTAAAACCTCATGAAGCTACCTATTTACCAATATGTTGGAAATCTAGCCTTCTGTGCTTCTTAATAAAGAAAAGTATTATTATTCCTTTACATTCCACTATCTTTTCTTAAAATCCATAATCATTCAGGGTATCTGTCCATCTCTGAAACTTCTGATCTTATCCTAAAGACCAAGAAGCAATAAAAACTACAATTCAAATACAGTAGGTGCTTTCATCTTGGTAAGTTACTTGTTATACCACTAGACAGGCTCTTCTTGCATTTAGTTTTTCCTAACAGCAACTAAGAACAGTAATGCCTGACACCAGAATCAGCACTCATCGTCATCATGTAACTAAAACTTACATAGCTGCTAGCAGAGTCCAGACCAGCAAAGAGAACACAACCAATATTCCATCCTAACACAACCTTCTGCCTAATCAAGCCTTTAGGAGAGCCTCGGGCAAAACAGGTGCATATTCCAACTTACAACAACAAACTTACTTTGGACACTACTTCAAACCCATTTTAATTTGATTTACTATGTAAGCACATCTAAGTAAAACAATTAAGGAAACTGCTTTCCTACTAACAAGAAAAATGTCTCAACCATTCTAAAAATGCATCCAGATATGGACCTTGTCCATGAAACTACCGTTAATACTGCTCAGGAGATGAAGGTCTGTATTTCCTTAATGGTTTTCTTTACCTTGTAAATAGTCATTCGATGTTGAGCAATTGTAGTTAGTTTCTCTAGAAGGCCTCGTAATCTCTCCTGTGTTGCATGGGAGATCAAGTTCACAGCATCAGAGTTAAGTTCCGTAATGTCATGCTTTTTACCTGTAGAAGCAGAGAAAATCCATTACATGTTTTAGTAGTAGCTTATAATTGAAATAATTAGCACAGCAGGTATTCAGTTCCCCCTGGAAGTCATACCCATTATGAATAAAGGTTTGGAGATTATGATTTTCCTGGTAAAGTCACAACTTCAAAGATCTTAGGCATTACATTAATAAAACCTAGCCTGGAGCTTCAGAAAATATAGACATTGTTTCCCTTAGCCTCTAGAATCATTCTCCTTGCAAGGTCATTTATAGGACAAAGTTAATAAGAACACAAATCAAGTTTAGTGTTCAGGGAGGAAAATGGTAACTGCAGAAATTAGTGCTATATTCTGTTAATTTTATTAATTAAAAAAAATGGAAAGTTACATTTTACCCTGTTTGACACTGTTAATAATTCATGACATTTATTTCAGTGAACTGAAATTATAAATCTGTTAATTGTGTCTATAAAACTTACCTATATACATTTTGTCTGTTGCCAATTATATTTTGTACTACTTATGTTTTTATAAATTTACCTGTTAAATTACAAGCTGAAATATGCTCAAAACCTCATCATTTCATTATCAAATTTAATAACTTCTTTATTTTATGAACAAATTGCTTTTTCCTGGTGGTAATAAGAAAGTTTTAGGGAAAAAATTAAATGGCAAACACAAGAGCAGTAGTTCTCTTACAAACAATCATATCAGTGTTTAAACTGTTTCTTAGGAGCAATATATCTGGCTGCCTCAGTAGATATGCAAATCTAAATACACAGGCAGTAAGTAATCTAAGGATGTATTTTTAAAGTCTCTGTGTATATGTGTCTGTGTTTGCCTACATGTGTGTTGTGCATGCATGTATGTATATTCACAAGTGTGTGAAGTACTAAGGATCTAGTTCTCATATTTGCAGAGAAGTGTTTTATCCACTGAGCCACTTCTCAAGGCCTCTGTGGTTGTTTTAAAACACACACACACACACACACCCCTATGTATATCTTCATGTAATTTAAAAGTAGTGTTTGATTTTTGTATGCTAATTTATATACTACAAATTTATATTCTCAAAGGCTGAACTACAGTAAAAGCATAATTTAAATTACAACTCAAATACACTTTGACATTACCACACAGTAAATTTAAATTTAAATTTGAAATGTAGTTCATAGTAAACTAAATAGGAAGAAAATTTAAAATTATCCAACTTCTTTTAAACTAAGCCTTCAAAATGTAATTCATTACTTTGTGAAAAACTAAACTCATTTCCAAATTCAGACTGAAATAGAGGAAAAAGAAAAACCCACTACAAAGACACAATGTCATTAAAATGTTTAGCATAAACAATTAGTTGGGTCTTCTAAACAAGGAACAGTAAAATTTCGAAATAATCAATGGTTAAAATCATACCCCAACTGGGTTGGAGAGATGACTTAGGAGGAGACATTCACTTTTTTCCAGAGGACCTCAATTCGGTTCCTAGCACCAGTGTCGGTGGCTCATAACATGTAACTCTAGCTCCAGGGGATCAACGTGCATCAGAACTCACATGCAAACACAGACACACATATATACAAATCTAAAAATATACATAAATTACAACTAGACATAGGGCAGCCCAGTTACTTCATGATTCATCTTTTAAAAAATAAGTACTTAAAATTAGTGCTTGGGGTAAGATTTTTGAAAATAACTATATTTAAAAGAACCAAATAAAAAAAAACAGAAGTAATTTATCTATTTAAAATCTATACTGTTATAGAAGGTTCTGGGTTTGATTCTTAGAATAACAAATTTAAAAATAATAATAACTCGTGTTCTTTTTTAAAACCTGTAATATTTAAGTACTGGTAATGAACAAGTGTTAATAATTCCTGATGGTATGGAATGGCCAATGTTCAAAAATATCTTCACTAATTTAGAAACAAATCTGAGATCACAAGTTAAAACTATAGATTAATTCCCACTTTTAATATGTTTTAAACAAAGCCAACATAATTAAGGAGATCTAGTTAGTGCTTGCCTGCTTACTACTGACTTTATTGTATTCATGTCTGCAATTTAATTTAGGAAATTCGAGGAAAAATGAAGACTACTGACATTTAATCTAACCTTCACACAAGAAAACATACTTAAAAATCCTTTCAGAAAATGTATAATTTCTATTGTTTTAAAAAAATGTTCTGTTGATTCTTTGTGAGTTTCACATCATGTACCCTAATCTAACTCCTCTCCCCATCCCTTCTTATCCACACACTGCTCTTGCAACAACCCCATTCCTGAAAGGGAAATTTTAAAATAAACAAAACATAAAAACATCTCAGGTGCAGGGCCTGTTTTCTCTCCTAATTACCAAAGGTGGTTGTGGGGAGAGAGCATCTCTCCCTAGCCCATATCGCCTCTTAGCAGACAAGTGTGAGGCTAGCCCTCTAGTGCTCATGCTCTTGGGGCTGGCTCACCACTGATTTTATCATCAGGGCCAGTTCATCTGTGCTACCTAGGTGAGGTGTAGAACCTGTTCTACAGATTGCTATATCTGGTGATAAACAGGGCCAGCTTTCCCACTTTCAAGAATAAGGTCAAAGTAGATCACATAAAGAGAGCTGTCCAAGGATCACCAAGAAGGTCCTGACCAAAATTCCTGAAGAGCATCCAGATCTGACTTCTCTATTCCAGAACAGTGTCAAAAATTATGAGTCAGTGAAGCCTTCACAGCTGTGGTATTTTGTTATGGAAGCCAGGGCCCAATAAGAAACAGTCCTGCACATTTATTTATAATGATGTTCATGTTTGCTTTTGGTCAGCAGCTGTGTCACAACACAAAGTGGCCCTATCACCTAGACATATGTGGGAAAATATTATCAAACCTGTCTTCAAACCTTAAGAAAATGATCATACAGGGATCAATATCTGGCTCAGTAGTTAGGAAGACTGGCAGAGGATGCAGACTGAGTTCCAAACACCCTCAATGTGAAGCTCACAGTCACCTGTCCTCCAGCTCTAAGGGGACTCTACATATCTGGACACTGCAGGCACCTCACAGTGATATTTAAACCCACACACAGCACACATATACACGGCATTAAAAGTAATGGTTAATATTTTTAAAACTGAAAACAATCATTTAATAAAGATTTTAATTAAACTAGAATAAAATGTAGAAAGGGAAAAGAATTGAACCACTGCTCTGGATAATACTACATCTCACACTACAGGTGAGATGATGATGGTTTTTCTCAATAGAGGCTCCTCTTCCCATGTAACTCCACCTTGTGTCAAGCTGACAAAAAAACTAACCAGGAGAAACTACTATTAATTGCTCACTAAAAAGAGACAGTATAGTCTTAAAGTGTTCAACATATCATACATAAAATATTCATTGTCAGCTGGGTAGTGGTGATGCACACCTTTAATCCCAGCACTTGGGAGGCAGAGGTAGGCTGATTTCTGAGTTCGAGACCAGCCTGGTCTACAGAGTGGGTTCCAGGACAGCCAGGGCTACACAGAGAAACCATGGCTGAAAAACAAAAACAAAAACAACCCAAAAAGAAAACAAAAACAAAAACCAAAATACATTGTTAATTATGAAGTAGATCAAATATGGTACAATTCATACAAAATCTCTAATCTTGTCTATTCTAACATTTAATATGAGGTCTTATAGTCTTTCACAAATTGAAACTTGTTTCCAAATAATGAGTACATTATCTTCCATTTTCTTTCTTTCTTTCTTTCTTTCTTTCTTTCTTTCCTTCCTTCCTTCCTTCCTTCCTTCCTTCCTTCCTTCCTTCCTTCCTTCCTTTCTTAGGCTTCAAATGCAATTTAATAAGGTGAAGCTGCATTACTGCTCCATTTCTCAGAAAACTTTTCAAATTGAAGGTATCAGTACAAATCATAGTACACCAATAAAAATGCACAGTGTAGTTACCTAAGCTAGGAAGACTAAGAGCTTGTCAGACCTTCAACACACAGCAACCCTGTTCCCAAGATTGTACTAGACTTATCAAGGAAAGCTGTGAACAGCAACATCAGAGACACAAAAGGGTAGTCCTTACCCAAGAAAAAGATAGAGGCAAGGTAACACAAGATTCTTTTAAGATATACTAAAATGAAAACCTCTAAGAGAAAATGTCTTCTTTAGGACATGAAGGGGTCATATACGAAATATAACAGAACTGCACGTATGCTGTAGCCTCTGTGTACATTTGTCTGAATTCTCACCTGGGAGTGGAGGAATGGGGTTAGGTCATTGAGAATGTTTATGTTTTGTGGTATATATGGTAGTGTCTCTGGGGTTGAGGGGAATAAAGATGACAAAGTAATTAAAACATATGGGGGGAGGAATGATCAAGACTAATGGAGCTCTGAGTCCATTTTCCCATGGTTCTCCAGGCTCTCAACAATCAATATACTTCAGAAATGCACCATACTGACTTGAAAAAGCACTATACCACATACTTTGTTAAATACCACCCCTCCTTTGCCCCTCCCTCTGCCTTCAAGCATACTCCCTAGAGTAGTACAAGCAGAGAAGACCTATCTATTGGGAAGAACCCCTAACACTTTTCCAGGGTAGAATTCTGGCTGCAGGAGGAGTTCTATCAACTGCTCCAATTCCTTCCATTGTAGCAGCTTGGCTGAAACAATCAGTTGTTGGTGGAGTCAATCCAATGGTTCCATTTGGCATCATAGTGACAGGTCCTGGAGGAGCTGGAGTATCAGGTAGCACAGGAGCAAAGGGTATGGCTCCTCTATTGTTTATGCCCATAGCACTTCCCATAGCCATTTGGCCCATCCATATCTCTCGTTCTCTCGAATCAGGGTTCCCTGGAATCCTTTCTGCTGTCGGTACAGCATCATTTCCTCTTTCTTTCTTTCTTTTTTTTTTTTTTTTTTAGGTATTTTCTTCATTTACATTTCAAATACTATCTGGGAAGTACCCTATACCCTCCCCCTGACCTGGTCCCCAACCCACCCACTCCCGCTTCCTGGCCCTGGCATTCCCCTGTACTGAGGCATATGATCTTCGCAAGACCAAGGCCTCTCCTACCATTGATGGCCAACTACATAGGCAACTAGAGACACAGTTATGGGAGGGGCGGGGGGTACTGGTTAGTTCATATTGTTGACCCTCCTATAGGGTTGCAGACCCCTTTAGCTCCTTGGTTACTTTCTCTAGATCCTTCATTAGGGGCCCTGTGTTCCATCCAATAGATGACTATGAGCATCCACTTCTTTATTTGCCAGGTACTGGCATAGCCTATCAAGAGATAGCTGTATCAGGGTCCTGTCAACTAAATCTTGCTGGTATATGCAATAGTGTCTGGATTTGATGGTTGTATATGGGATGGATCCCCAGTGGGGCAGTCTCTGGATGTTCCTTTCTTCCATCTCAGCTCCAAACTTTGTCTCTGTAACTTCCTCCATGGATATTTTGTTTCTCATTCTAAGGAGGAACGAAGTATCCACACTTTGGTCTTCTTCTTCTTGGGTTTCATGTGCTTTGCAAATTTTATCTTGGGTAGTGTTTTAGTCAGGGTTTCTATTCCTGCACAAACATCATGACCAAGAAGCAAGTTGGGGAGGAAAGGGGTTATTCGGCTTACATTTCCACATTGCTGTTCATCACTGAAGGAAGTCAGGACTAGAACTCAAGCAGGTCAGGAAGCAGAAGCTGATGCAGAAGCCAGCCGTGGAGGGATGTTCCATACTGGCTTGCTTCCCCTGGTTTGCTCAGCCTGCTCTGTTATAGAATCAAAAGTACCTGCCCAGAGATGGCACCACCCACAAGGGGACCTCCCCCCTTGATCACTAATTGAGAAAATGCCTTACAGTTGGATCTCATGGAGGCATTTCCTCCACTGAAGCTCCTTTCTCTGTGATAACCCCAGCTGTGTCAAGTTGACACAAAACTAGCCATAGCCAGTACAATTGACCCCTTGTCAACTTGACACACAAATACATCACTAGTAAGCCTCAACCCTTAGTTCTTATTCATCCCCAAGATCTAAATAACTAAAAGTCCCACAGTCTTTACATATTAAAAGTTCAATCCCTTTAAAATATCCAGTATCTTTTGAAATACAAAGTATTTTAAAATTCAAAGTCTCTTAACTGTGGGCTTCACTAAAAAAAACTTCAAGAGGGAAAAATATCAGGGCACAGTCACAATCAAAAGCAAAATTCAATCTCCAACCATCCAATGTCTGGGATCCAACTCACGATCTTCCGGGCTCCTCCAAGGGCTTGGGTCACTTCTCCAGCCTTGCCCTTTGTAGCACACACGTTGTCCTCTAGGCTCCAGATGCCTGTACTCCATTGATGCTGCTGTTCTTGGTGGTCATCTCATGGTACTGGCACCTCCAAAATGCTGCTGTCTTCCACTATAACTAAGCTTCAACACTAGCCTCTCATAGGCTCTCTTCATGGTGCCAAGCCTCAACTCCTTGGCATGACCCCTTCAGTCCTGGGCCATCAATTGCAACTGAGGCTGCATCTTCACCAATGGCCTTCCATGGCCTCTCACAGTGCTTTCGTGGCCTCAGCTGCTCTGCATGACCCCTTCATATCTTCAAAACCACTACCACCTAGGTAACTCTTACACATTACCAAGTCCAGCCACAGCACAAGGTACAACTATGGCTATCTCTGGAACATAGCCTCCTTGTGCTTTCAGAAAACACTTCCCAGAAGATGTCACCTCAATGATGCTGGTCTCTTCTTAATCACCTCTAATTTCTTAGCCCCAGCTAACCAGCATCAATAGTCCCAGTAATGCAAAGGTTTCACTTTACTAGTTCTGGTATCTTGTTAATCATAGCTGATTGATTCTTCAGCCCCAGCAAACCAGAACCACAGAATTGTCACAATCAAAATAGCAATGGCCCCGATAAAAGTCTTTAATCTTCCCTCTGAAATTTCACAAGCCAGGCCTCCATCTTCTGCACTGTTCTCAACATTATCTTCCAAGCTCTTATACAACATCCCACAGAGCTCTTAACACCGAATGGATCTTCTGGCCCAAAGTTCCAAAGTCCTTCCACAGTCCTCCCCAAAACATGGTCAGGTTGTCACAGGAATACCCCACTATGCTGGTACCAATTTGTCTTAGTCAGGGTTATTGCTACACAAACATCATGACCAAGAAGCAGTTGGGGAGGAAAGGGTTTATTCGGCTTACACTTCCACATTGCTGTTCATCACTGAAGGAAGTCAGGACTGGAACTCAAGCAGGTCAGGAAGCAGGAGCTGATGCAGAAGCCATGGAGGGATGTTCCTTACTGGCTTGCTTCCCCTGGCTTGCTCAGCCTGCTCTCTTATAGAACCCAAGACTGCCAACCCATAGATGGTCCCACCCACAAAGGGCCTTTCCCCCCTTGATCACTAATTGAGAAAATACCCCACAGCTAGATCTCATGGAGGTACTTCCCCAACTGAAGCTCCTTTCTCTGTGATAACCCCAGCTGTGTCAAGTTGACACAAAACTAGCCAGTACAGGTAGTCTTAAGTTTCTGGGTTAATATCCACTTATCAGTGAGTGCATATCAAGTATGTTCTTTTGTGACTGGGTTACCTCACTGAGGATGATATCCTACAGATATATCCATTTGCCTAAGAATTTCATAAATTCATTGTTTTTAATTGATGAGTAGTACTCCATTGTGTAAATGTACCACATTTTCTGTATCCATTCCTCTGTTTAGGACATCTGGGTTCTTTCCAGCTTCTGGCTATTATAAATAAGGCTGCTGTGAACATAGTGGAGCTTGTGTCCTTATTACCAGTTGGAACATCTTCTGGGCATCATTTCCTCTTGTTGCCGCATCTCTTCCTCACGGTTCTAACTGCTGTCCTTTCTGAACATCTTGGTTATGCAGCTCCTCCATTCTCTGAAGCTCTTCTCGACTGCTCATCAAATCCTGCCTCATTAGCATAACCTGGTACTCACTGTGTGCTGGCTCCATCTCCAGCTTCTCATGAGCCTCCTTGAAGTTCTGGTCCATTTGATCCTGCTGTGCTTCCCTATCTCAATGAGTGCCTTCCAGCGCATGGCATACTCATGCTCAAAGGACCCAGGTTGTGCAAATCTGGGTGGCTGTTCTCTCTCCTTGTGAAATTGCTGGCTTTTTATAACCAGCTTCTCTGGAAGTCCCTCTTCATCAGCTAACTGGTCCATAGGCTCCACAATCACCGGCCAAGGAAATGTGGTTAGCGAGAAGGAGCCTTCACTCATCTGTCCGGACTTTTCTGAGCAGCTGGCTTCCCTGAGAACTCAACAATGCCTTACCCCGAGGGCCTTCCTTGGTCATCCACAATGACCTGGCCAAACACAGAAAAGGCTTCTTCCAGCAGTTCACTGGACACATACTGAGGAAGGTTGTGGACTGTAAGGGATGCACTGTGACAGGCAAAGAGCACTCAAAGCTGCTTTCCAAGGACGGGCATATTGTCCAGCTCCACTATGGCAATTTCCGCTAGGGTTCATATTTCCAAGCGAATAAAACCAAAGTTTTATTCTTATGAATGAAAACTTCGCCTGCTTTTTAATTATTTCTCAAAAAGTTTCCTTATTTCCTCCTCAGTGATGTCAGGGGGAAGACTGCCCACAAAGAGACGGCTATGTTGTGTAAAGGTCTTCTCTTCTGGTTTCCTAAAATTCTTCAGGTTAATAGTCAAGCCTTCATTCTGGCCTGCTGGCCATTTGCAGGTATTGGTGGGGGTGGCTGTTGCTGCTACTGCTGCTGCAGCTCGTGATGCTGATGATGCTGGTACTGCTGATGGTGATGTTGATGATGCTTCCTTGGAGTATGATTCTGCTTCTCCAAGTTAAAGGTTTTATTGCTCTGCATTTTTGCACCTTTGACTTGGATTTGAACACAGTAAAGTGTTTGCCTCCCAGTCTTCTCTAACCCCGACTGCCTCTGCCCAGAGTTCTTTGCTCAGAGTAAGGGCAATGCTGCACGCCCCACCCCCACCCCCCCACCCCCGCGACCCATCTTTCATTTTCTTTCATTCACTTACTGCAGTCACCTAAAAACCACCCTGCACCTAGAGAAAAATCTTAGTATTCTAGCTCAGCTTTCTTCTATAATAAAAGTAAAATTAAATTTTCAGGTTGATACAAGGAAAAAAGTGATTTTTATTAAGTATTCCTATAATTTATGAACACAATATCTAACAAACTTTTATTTGTACACATATATATCTAAGGACCAACAAGGAGTAAGATTTTAAAAATAAGTACATATTAAATATTTGTGTAAAATATGTATCTCTATTACTGTCATAAAAATGAATTATTAACTTATATTATCTACCCAGAAACAAAAGGTTGTTGTAATGATTTTTTAAATAAAATGTTTTAATCTGTAATATTCAAGAAATCTTACAATATTTCTAGAGCCTTATGTAAGCTTTAGAGTCCCAGGCCATCTCTTTAAATAATATTTCCCCTCAACCAACATTCCTAGGTCAAGAATCATGATCCTACACTTACCAATGTCTAAAATTCTCTTTTGTAGAGCTCCAATGACAAGGAATGGCTCTTCTTTACATGACTGAATAAGTGTGCCAACAAAGTCAGAATGTGTTCCTAAGATGCAGGAGTTTTCTTCATCAAGGTTGACCTCTGCCATGAAAGTCACATCATTGATGTCATCTTCACCTCTAAAGAGAGAGAAAGTTATATTTCTGGGTAGGGGGTGTGTGCACACGCACGCACACGCACGCGCGCACACACACACACACACACACACACACACACGTTCTTGAGCCAGGAGGAGGAGTAAAAGGTCATCATTGTCTACAGAGCCAGTTCAAGGTCAGTCTGCTGCACAGAAAAAACAAAACAAAATAAAAAACAAACAAAACCAGATCATTCTTATAAATAACATTATTTTATTAAGTTTACCCAATGAAGTGAATTTAAGAACACCCATCTTTTACCTTAAGCTTTTAAAATTAAACTGACACCACTAAACACAAGAGTACACTTCCTGAAAGAGAAATCAGAACCTGCTGTGTGGTGCAGTGCTTATCTTTTCCTGTGTGGTAAGTGAGACACACCAAGAGGGATTTGAGCCATCCACAAATCCTCTACAATGAAAGGCAAGGAAATGAAAACCGACTCTTTGCTTTCATCCAGGATTGTTAAAAGCCCCTCAGATTTCCCATGTGCACTCCACTATTCCTCTTAGTAACAGCGGCAGAAACACTAGGTCACAAAAAGTCCTATCATATAAAGTCCCTTGAGAAACTAGCTATTCTGGAATCTATTTTTAAAATTAATTTTGTTTTTATGATTCTGATTTTTTTACATGCTTCCTCTTACCAAATGGATATATTAAAACATACCCTCAAGCAATGGACCTACAAAGGATCTATTGGCAAATATTAAAAAATTCTCTACATGGACATACAAACAAAAACCATGAAGTAGGTTTAGGATCCTTGCTTTACAGCAGCAAAGTTAATCTCATAGGATTGCTAAAATTTGGCTATAGTACTAATATGAAGATGGCTACTTAAGAGAAGTGAAGAAATATAGTATAATTCCCTCTGATCATCCTTCCCACCATATGTAATAACAGTCTAGCTGTTCATGATTCACATACTACTACACAGAAGTTTGATATTTTATATTAAAAAGTATCCCATAAAAAGATAGGCAAATGGCATATCACAAACTGTGTCAAACAGATATAAATTATACATTCTCCCATGATGATAGAACATCATATAATATAAATACAATTAAGTGTGTAGAGAACAAATTATAATTATCAAACACTTAAGAAATAAAAACCCCTAATGTCTACCTTTAAAAAGCAGCACATTAAAGTTCCCATAGGAACACACAGAAATTAGTCAAATGAAAGAAAGGTGCCAGACACAAGCCTAAAGCAAAAAAATAAAAAACAAAAACGATGGCTTTATTATCATGCAGTCCAGTAACAGCTCAACATTTACAGGTGTGTCTATACTAAAGAAAAAAGGACAAATATCTACTAATGAAAGATTCATAATAAAATAAATTTCATCTATTAAATGTACAAAGTTCTTATTGGCTCTAAAAATCAACTTCCAACTGATATAAATCAAGTGGTATATACAGATTTAAATATTTAAAGGCAAAGTATAAAAATGGTAGAAATAATTACCTAAACAAGGACTACACTTCTTAAAAAAAATCTTTTAAGGCCTAAGTAAATATTTCAAAATTTACTGTATCCTTGAGTACTAGATTAAGAATAAATAGGAGTGCTGAGTTCCAATGTTCAGTACCATAGAGTAACTATAGAAGATAGTAATTGACTACATGTTGTAAAAATAAAACACAAGATCTTCAATGTTTCCATCAAATGGAGACGGCCATTGTTTGTAATTGAATATATCACTCTGATTTGAACATTATACAATGTATGTATTATGTATGTATGTATGTATGTATGTATGTATGTATGTATTAAAACATAACACAGGCCGGGCGGTAGTGGCTCACACCTTTAATCCCAGCAGAGGTAGGTGGATTTCTGAGTTCGAGGCCAGCCTGGTCTACAAAGTGAGTTCCAGGACAGCCTGGGCTACACAGAGAAACCCTGTCTTGGAAAAAACAAAAACAAACAAACAGACAAAAAAACATAACATAGTAGCCAGAAATGTATAACATTATAGATTGAGTCCTAATTTTCCGAGGAACCACCATACTGATTGGTTGTTTAAGTTTGCATTCCCGCCATCACCTGAGAAGTGTTCCTTGCTCCACATCTTTGTCTGCATGAGTTGTTACTTATGTTTTTTAACTTAACCACTGATATACCACAAGGTATAACTATACCATTCCTGGGCAGATATGCAAAGGATGTCCCATCTACAAGTACATTTGCTTGGTTGTGCTCATAGAAGGTTTATTTTTAATAGCCAGAAACTGGAAACAACTTAGATGTTCCTCAACCAAAGAATGAGCAAAGAAAATGTGGTATATTCACACACAATAGAGTATTACTCAACTGTTAAAAACCACAGACCCCAAAAGGCTAAAAAAACAAGGGGGGGGGGGGGGCAGTTGCACATGGACCTTCCTAGGAAAGGGAAATGAAATAGACTTCCCAGGTGGAATGGGACAGGTGGGATCAGCCTGGAGATCATATTCCTTACAGGTAACTACATAGACCAAGCAGGTTATATTTATATATTTAGGAGTGTGTGTGTGTGTGTAATAAGAGTCCATTATTTTGAGATAGTACAAGGTCAGGGGTATGTGGGGAGGACTGGAAAGAGGCAAATTATATATTGTAATTTCAAAAAATTAAAATGATAAATAAATTAAAAGTTTATGCAGCTAGAGAGATGACTCTGGGGTTAAGAGCACTTGCTGCTTTTAAAAAGGACCTAGATTTGATTTCCAGCACCCACATGGTAACTTAAAACTATCTCTGACTGTAGGGCTTTGGATACCTCAGTGGACACTGTACACATGTGCTACACATACTTAGATACAGGCAAAACACATACATAAAAAGTAAATCTTTAAAAATAAATACATAAATAAAAGATATGACACAGAAACAGTTAAGAGTGAGTGCTCACGAATGAGATTTGTTTGCAGAACCCTGTAAATAGCATCTTGCTTTTCTGTTAAGAGTTCCTACATAGTTCCTATCAGAAACTCAAATCGGCTTTAGAGATCAGTTCTAGGCCTATGTATTAAAAGTTCCAATTCCAGTGCTAGAATTTAATTTAAAGATAAGCTCTTTCTGATAAATAAATAGGAAATTAACTACCAAATAATTACTTCTCCCAACCTAACCACAATTCCTTCTGGTAGAGTTACCAGTAAGCACTTCAACAGAAGCAGGGAGGACTTCTACTGATGGAGGGCAAAAAAAGAGTAAATCAAAGGGGCAGACAGTAGGAAAGCAAAGGCACCACGGGAAGAAAGAAAGCAAGAAAGCATAGGAAAAAGCCCAAGCTATCATGTCCAGAGATGGTTGTGATCCTGTTTTGGCTTTACTTCATTTAAAAGGAAAAAAGTGAAAGCCACTTAAGCAAGGCTTCCAGTGTAGTGCAGGGACTCGTAAATGGAGGTATTGTGTGAAATGTACTCTTGTTCTAACAACACTTAAAAAGAAAACGGAGTACTTAGTAGAAAGCCTTCAAGAGTCTATGGAGGACCACATTACACAAGAGTGGGTAGAGCACTGAATCACACACACTAGGTACCACCCACTCATCATGTAGTCTGTCTTCTGAAACTCATCTCATTTGTTTGCTTTTGATAAAGTCTAACAACTTCTTAATGTCTACTTGCTTATATTTTTCTACTGTTAAGCTCTGCATTAGACTAACTCTTCTGAAGGAGATAGAATTATATTCCTATCCTAACCCTGTTGAAATAAGGACCCTAGTTTTTCATTTCCTCTCTCTTCTATCATATCAGCAGCTCCTCCTGCTTTTTGCCTCTGCTTAGGGTGTTGCCTTCTTGTCTAATCTTCAATTTGCCTTGATCACTTATTTTTTAACCATCAAAGCCCAATCTATAAGCTACATTAACTTTAAATACTTATTTTTAAAACACCTGGCAAGCACTACCAACTGAGCCATGTCATCATTGGCCCTGATTTACTCCTTAAAATGCACACCTGCGTAATATGAACCATACTTAGAAATTTGAGGTAGACAACAAGGTTGCAGACTCTGCCCTAACAATTTGTAAGACAACTGTGTTAAGTATCACTCTTCCCATTTCTAATTACCAATCATCTCATATAAAAAATAAAAATAGAAATGGATAGGTATATCAAGTGTTCTTGAATGAAAGCCATATGAAAAGCTAAAACTGTATTAGAAACTAAGCATGAATATTATTTTTGAAGAATCAAATAAAAAGGCTATCATGTTAAATAACTTTAAATGTAAGCAATATAAAATTTTTAAATGAGTAAAAAAAAATAAAATAAATCACTGCCATCCTCTCTCCTCACAAAGCCTCCCTAACTAACAACACACTTTGAGTCTCTTACTTTCACTTCACTGATACTATGTAACACCCTGAGTGAATAGGCTTTGAAATTCTTTTCTTCAGACTACATTTGAGAGCAGTAGGTACTTATTAAACTATGATGAATACCAGAAATACTCTAAAACATTTTAAAAACAGATTCAAGTAATATGTCTCCAGGTATGCCATTCTGGATAAGCCTAGAGTACAAACATTTGCAAGTTTACTAGATAGTTCTGAAATTGCTGACTTACATTCTACTGGCAAATGTTAACGTGCTTTCAAAAGTATCCATTAGACTTTTCCTATGTTTGTACTTCTCACATATTATTGGTCCTGCTAAGACATCTGTTGCATGAATCACAAGAGTATTATCGACATCTTTGATTATCCTTGGGGATAGGCATAACCAATAAACCTAACTCCAGGTTTTTCATCAATTTATTATATGTTTAAGTACAAAAATAATTTTTCCTGAGCATCATTTACTATGTCTGCAATATAAATTATATTAGTAACCTGCCATGTGCTGTCTGTACTAGCTGGAAAGTACAAACACGGAAACCAAAATGGGACCCCTAACCTCAGACTCAAGCATATTTATCACCAGTGTGCTCAGAACCCTTTGCTGGGGCAGGTTGACCTCCTCCATTTGTGACAGGAAGATGCACTAAGGCTTTAAAAACACGGCACCCTTGAAAACAGCTGGGAGGTAAAATATTTCTAATGGAGATTATAATTGGTTATCTAATGTTATAAAAATCCCTTCGGTGGAATGAATAGCTGGAAGCTTATTCAAGGAGAAACTCTACTCTGCCTAGGACTCTCAATTGGTTACTCTTGTATGACTTTTTATTAGGCCTTCCCTAGTCATTTCTGCTGGGTGCTGTAAACATCTGATTTGATGATGGCATTTAGCTGCTACTTATTATTTGTTCTTTTAATTGCTATATAGCAATAAACTCACTCAAAATCAAAAGGTATGAAAACTGCAGAGAATTTTCTCTACAGAATAATATTTAACAGCTTTGAAAGACTTCATGGTGTCATTTCTAAGACACTATATGCAGTTTCCTGTGTGGCATGCCAAGCATTTAGCTGCCATCTTTTAGTTGGATTTTAACTCTGTGCCTAATCTACAGTGGGCCTAACTAACATGAATGTATCTTCTCTCTCTCTCTACTAGCTAAAAGATGGGAGAGTTTGGTTTGGCTACCAGAAATTTTTTTGTCTCTTTTTAAAAACCACTATCCTAAAATGATTAAGCATGTATTAGCAGCACATAAGCAATAAATATAAATGATGTATTTGTATGCACAACACACAAAACAAGATGCAAGTGTTTAAAGGTAAACACAATCTAAAATATATTAAAGAACTTGATTTCCTTTGCAATATAAAAAAAAAAACTGAGTATCAAATTTAGAAGTAATACAACATATGAAATAACATTATTAACTTGTTTGAAATGAAACCTGAATCTCTGGTGCCCTCTGGTGTTCTAAACACTATACAACTTCTAATATTCATCCCAGATACACCAAGAAGCTAAATTAAAAAATGGTATTTTCTAGTAAAAAAGTCACAAATTCAGAACAAAAGTTTAGATTAACCAGGTATCTCTCAACAACAACAACAACAAAGCAGACATAAAATATCCAATCTATTTTAGTCAAGACGGCCTAACATATATTTCTGTTCTTTCTTACTTAATATAAGTCACATATATTTCTGTTCTTTCTTACTTAATATAAGTCAACATTAAGGGCATGTTTTTAGTTTCATTTGGACCAGTAATACTGTTTCAAAAAAAAATCCCTCTATATACATTTCTTAATACACTACAATATGTGTAAGACTACATATGACCCAAATTACCAAAAAATATTTATCAGATTATCTTAGTGCAAAAATCAAAGACACCTAATTAAAAAAAAGACACCAAAAAATAAACACTACATAAAATTCAGCCTTTTCAACAAATGGTGCTAAAAAAACCCTGAATATCCATATATAGAAGAATAAAAGTAGATCCTTTACAGAAAATGTGGTACATTTACACAATGGAGTACTACTCAGCAATTAAAAACAATAAATTCATGAAATTCTTAGGCAAATGGACGCATCTGGAGGATGTCATCCTGAGTTAGGTAACCCAATCAGAAAAGAACACACATGGTATACACTCACTGATAAGCGGTTATTAGCTCAGAAACTTAGAATATCCAAGATACAATTTGCAAAACACATGAAACTCAAGAAGAAGGAAGACCAAAGTGTGGATACTTCGCTCCTTCTTAGAATGGGGAACAAAATACCCATGGAAGGAGTTATAGAGACAAAGTTTGGAGCTAAGATGGAAGGAAAGACCATCCAGAGACTGCCTCATCCAGAATCCATCCCATATACAGCCACCAAACACAGACACTATTGCATATGCCAGAAAGATTTTGCTGACAGGACCCTGATATATCTGTCTCTAGTGAGGCTATGCCAGTGCCTGCCAAACACAGAAGTGGATGTTCATAGTCATCTATTAGCTGGAACACAGGGCCTCCAATGGGGGAGCTAGAGAAATTACCCAAGGAGCTGAAGGGGTCTGCAACCCTATAGGTGGAGCAACAATATGAATTAACCAGTACCCCCAGAGCTTGTGTCTCTAGCTGCATATGTAGCATAAGATGGCCTAGTCAGCCATCAATGGGAAGAAAGGCCCCTTGGTCTTGCAAACTTTATATGCCCCAGTACATATACATTCTTGGGAACGCCAGGGCCAAGAAGTGGGAGTGGGTGGGTTGGGGAGCAGGGCGGGGGGAGGGTATAGAGGACTTTCGGGATAGCATTTGAAATATAAATGAAGAAAATATCTAATAAAAATTTTAAAGAAAAAAAAAAAAGAAAGTAGATCCTTATCTCTTACCCTCTAAGAAAATGAACTGGATCAAAAAAAAAAAAAATGGATCAAACACCTTAATGTAAGACTTGAAATTCTGGAGAAAATGTGGTACATATACACAATGGAATACTATTCAGCTTTTAAAAACAAAAGACATTATGAAATTTGCAGGCAAATGGGTAGAACTTTGAGAATACCACAGAAACTGAACCACCACCCAAAGAGCATGAAGGGACTGGACATAAGCCCCCCAAACACATTTATAGCAGAGGTACAGCTTGGTCTTCATGTGGGTCCCCTTATCAACTGGAGCAGGGATTATCTCAGACTCCGTTGCCTGCCACTGGATCCCCTTCCCCTACCTGGACTGCTTAGTTAAGCCTCAGTGGGAAAGCATGTGCTTAGTCCTGCTGGGTTGGGTGGTACAGGGAAAGGGGGATGGGGGAAAGGCTTCTCCCTCTGAGAAGAAGGGGATGGGGTAAATGGAGGGAGGGATTTGTAGACTTCTAAACAGGTTTTCAAAATGCATTGAAAAAAACATGTACAATTTGTGTCTGCTATTTATTAAATTATACTCAGTAAAATACTGTTAGAATTTTTAATTTTTAACTTTACTTAATGTATATGGTTGTTTTGCCCACATTATCATTATGTCTGTGAGGTGCATGTATGTCTGGTGCCCATGGAGGCCAAAGAAGGCACTAGACCCATTAGAAATGGAGTTACAAAAGGTTATGAACTGCCACGTGAGTGCAGAAATCAAGCCAGGGCTATCGCTTATTAGAATGTTTTAAAGGCATTCAAATCTGACATTATTCTTTTGTTTTGTTTTGTTGTTTTTTGTTTTGTTTTGTTTTTCGAGACAGGGTTTCTGTATAGCCCTGGCTGTCCTGGAACTCACTCTGTAGACCAGGCTGGCCTCAAACTCAGAAATCCGCCTGCCTCTGCCTCCCAAATGCTGGGATTAAAGGCATGAGTCACCACGCCCGGCTTGACATTATTCTTTACCATCTTTTTTCCCTGAAACTTTACTTCCAAATATCAGACCAAGTTTTAACTACTGACTTTCTTTACCTGAAGCATGTTGGTCCATTCTCTTTTATTTTATTGTTCTGAATAGAAGATGTTTGAGCTTGAAGCGACAAAAGTTTATTTCCAGGCAGAGTAATTTGCTTTATGATGGAAGCTGTAAAAACAAAGCAAGAAAAAAAAAAAAAGTAGAATACCTCCTCTCAAAAAAAGGCAATCATATCACATTAGGAAAAATTCAGTAAATATTTAGTAAATATAAATAATCAAAAAATGTCTTAAGCTGCCCAGAACTATGATTAATTTAAATAGGCTAACGAATGTAAACCCTGCATAAGAAATCAGCTTATAAACATCTCTGGATTATATTTTTATATAGTCTCAAACTGTCTTTAGAATTAACATAAATGTAAAAACATCATGCTGGAAAGGTAAATGTTGATCATATTTCATTTATATTGGTTTATCTTTAACACATATTTCCTGCTACAATGTTTTACATAATAATATAATTCTTTTAGCAATTGTTTATTTCAAAACAATATACCCATCTAAAATGTAATGTTTATGAAAATGTAACAGATCTTCTAGTCTTCTCTTGATTTCTCTTGTCTTAACACAACAGGTGCAAGCCCAGCCATGCTCCAGATGCACTGGGTGAAGCTGGGATGCCAGCGTGTACATGGAGGAAACTTACTAGTAGGCATCACTGCATTCATTGGTGTCTTCTGCCCACAGTTCTGAGTGCTCAATGGTGAGGAATGGGAAATGGAGGTCACCTGATTCACACTGCTTCCTGAAGGCTGCTGTACGACCTGAAACAATGAGAACGCATTACGTCACTCAAGGAAGTATACTTTCGCAATTGACAGAGCTTCTATTTCTAATAGATTGGTTTTGTTTAGCTATATATACCTCTAGCTAGAACAAAAAGAATGCCTATGTACATTTTTAATTTTTTTATTTTTATTAAGATAAAATTTCTAGGATGGCCTCTGAATAATGGGGATCCTCCTGCCTCAGTTTCCCAAATGCTAGGGTTTGTGTGTATACTACCACACCCAGTTTAATTTGTATGTAGCAAATTATCTTGTTTAAAAGTAAAAAATATATATTGGATATATTAAATAGTTTCTACATCAGAATTCAAATTTAAGAAAATAATTATATACATATTATGTTTATTTCTTAATTTACCATAGAAAATTTCAAACACATGCAAAAAACAAAGAGAACACAATGAAACCATCTATAACACTACCTGGACTAAGCAATGATCAATTCTTACACAATCATATTTCACCTATGCCTTTTACTCACGTTCCAACTATTTAAAACAAATCTAAGAAATTTTTATCCATAACATTTCAAAATATATCTAGCAAAGATAAAGACTTTATCTACTACTTTTATAGAAGTGTTATTCTAAACCCATCACAAAGTGCTGTTCTCTCAAATAATAGTTCTAGGAATACAGTAACAGTTGGGGATAAAGAAAGAGAAATTAAAGTGCTAACAAGATAATTACTTTTAGCTTCAAAGAAAAGACAGAAAAAGCAGAGTGTCATATTATCACTTCAAAGAAAAGCAGTCATCATGTATTTGGGCCAGCTACTGATAGGGAGATAATTAAAAGTTCTTAAATTTCTCTGTGTTTATTATAAAGAGTGATGATCTGCCCAAGAGACATGCTTCTGAGTAAAAATTTACAAAAAAATTTTATCTGTAATTAAAATGCCCACAAATTCAGTGTGGGCAACTAAATACATATCTCAAGCAAGGCATGGTAGCAGTTGGGAGACAAGAAGGTCTCTGTGAGTTCCTAGTCTGCATAGCAAAGTTCCAGGCCTGCCAGCGCTATGCAGTAAGACCTGTCTCAAAAAGAGATGAAGTGACAAGAAATGCAAAGCAGTTTAGTGTCTCCTGGAGAATAAACATAGAATAAATAATTCTATTGTTATCACTCCTGGATAATAGAAATCTCCTAGCAAGGGATTAAGTTGGAATAATTCAATTGCCATCATTCTTCAGTAAGAGAAAAGTTGTATGAGTGTTTATGTTTTGTTTTTGGGTTTTTTTTTTTTTTTTTTTTTTTTTCGAGGCAGGGTTTTTCTGTATAGTCTTGGCTGTCTTGGAACTCACTTTCTAGACCAGACTGGCCTCGAACTCAGAAATCTGCCTGCCTCTGCCTCCCGAGTGCTGGGATTAAAGGCATGTGCCACCATTGCCCGGCTATGTTTTGTTTTTAAGACAGTCTCAAACTATATAGCTTAGGTGGATTTAAACCTGTGATCCTTCTGCTTCAGCTTGAGTAACTTAGGACTGCAAACCTGAATCTTAAAGTGAGGGTAGAAAAGAACTCTTGCAGAAATAATACATGTCAATGAAGCAGAGATCATGCATATTCTGAAGTATTGGGGCTCGGGTTTAAAGTTCATGAGGTAATACACCTTTATGCATTCAAAAAGAATCTCCATAATTTTGCCTTTTCTTCCTATAATTTTGTTTTTCCATCTCCAAAAAATATTCATATTCGGTTTTCTCTCCAAAATTATCTTTTTTGGAGGGAAAAAAAAAGAGGCCAGGGATTTTTAATTAACTTTCTCATTCCTAAATTTTGTTTGCAAATGCTGTGGATTTGTGTAATTTTACTTTTAATTTAATCTGGTAAAACTAATTATAGAAATTTAAATTTTAAAAATGAACTGACTAAAATTAAAGTTTTTGTGTTCTGAATGAAATTAGTTTTGCTAACAAAAATTAAAAGTGATCTCTTTTTTAAAATGAATAAAACAGTTTTCATACAAACAGCTAAAAGAAAACTTTTAAGCATCAAATTGAAGGTCTAGGAGTTAGATTCCCTGTTAGGCAGACAGACAGGTAGAGAGGCCATGGCTATGCAATAAAGATGATAAACTTCTAAGGTGGCTGGCTTCTCTCCTCGGAGGCTCCAGGGAGATGCAGTGGCTCAAAGCAGGACAAGATATACAACAGCTGTGAACCAATCAGCCATCCTGTTCTTCTTCCACTGACAACACTATTATTACAAAGGAAGACTCTTCAAAGACTTACAAGCCTCAGCCCTGGAGAAGAAATTGGATTTCCAGCTTCCAGAGTTGACCTCTGCTTTGCAGGAAGTCTTTTTCTGTGTGTCCGTGATGTGTGTATTCCCATCCTCAGTAAAAGCCTGCCTTCAACTGCTGACTCTGCTCCTATCTGTGGTGAGCTCTCTCTCTGATTGCCTGTCTCACTGGCGTTTCCCTGTCTTTCAATCATTTAACGGAGAAAATGAGCTGGACCAAAACCCACAGGCAGTAACAAAAACCACCTGACTGTTTCTATACGAAAAAAGTTAAGGGTAAAATAGCAAATTTAGTATTTATGTTGAGTATATAATTACTATATGAAAAATGATAAAGAGGCAGTAAGATTAGCCATTTATAGAAAAATTGAATTCTTACAAAAACTTCCAGAACTACCAAGTACATTCACATTTCAAATATTTAGTATAAAATAGAAAGCTTACATCTAAAAAAAAAAACTGAACAATTTTAGTTCACAGAACCCCTGAATATAATAAACAATAGTCAACAAGGGAAAAAGGTAGAATGTAAAGAAAAGAGAACATGCAGTAATAAATCTACTTTTTAAAGGGGTGGTGGTCAAAATATAAAATTTCATAAATTAGTATGAATTGAAACCAGGTAATGGTAGTTTGGGAGAATTCTTACTTGAAGTTTGGTTAGAAATCTTATTCAAAAGCCTAAATATATAAAATTCTCCAAAATTATACTAACCAAAAATAAATATTAAAAAAAATCTTAAGCTCAAAATTATGATAGTATGAATATAGACATCATCAATTGGCTGACTACAGAGCAAAATCTAAAAGATTCCGTTGATGCTAAGTTTATTAAAGTTTATTATATATTTTAGGGAGGGCTCATCTCAGAAAGGCCTACAGTAAGCAGATGCTCTCTCTTCCTTAAAGCTAGACTCCAAAACAGATTATCAGGTCTGACAAGCTAGCCACTGCTCATGAATGAAAGAGGAAAGGCAGGCATGTCAATAAAGCATGTGATGAAGAATGGCTGAGTGGAACTCCAGGGCCCACAAGGTGGGCCAGGCCTTTTGCAAATGTAGCAGTGACCATAGGTCATCCACGAGTTCTTGGAATACATGCCAAAACTAGAAACTGGTATAGTTTCAGAAAACCAAGAGTACAGTCTCCTTTAGCCACTCTGCTTTTGAGTTTTTGATTTAAGTCCCATGGTGTAATTTGCAGATACGTGATCTGATTAGTGAGAAACCAAGCTCTTTTCAAAGCCAGATCCTCTTAAACCATTTTTCTAGAACCCATTAGGTAATTATGCTCTATTCTCCTCTTGATGTAAGAGCTGCAAAGAGACTGACCTAATCTTACTCAGACTTTTAGTAAATGTAAGTAAGAAATCATAAACAACTGACTTTGTATCATACTCTGTCAAAATGTGCCTATGTGGTTTTAATAATGTTGAGATTATATTTTAAGGCAGTGCCTGGCAAGATATGCCCTGAATTAGATAAAGTTATCATTCACCAAAAATAGAATTATTAAAGTAAGCTATAAAAATTCTACACCTGACAGCCAGGTGCATATTCTTCATAACATATCCTTTTCATAATGAGTAGCTTGACCACAGATAGGATCCAATGTGGAGATTTTTGTTTTTAAATGGCCACTCTTGGGAACATACCTAAAAGATGCTCCACCATGCCACAGGGGCACGTGTTCCACTATGTTTGTTCATAGCGGCCTTATTTGTAATAGCCAGAAGTTGGAAACAACCCAGATGTCCATGACAGAGTGGATATAGAAAATGTGGTTCCATTTACACAATGAAATACTACTCAGCTATTAATAACAAGGACATCTTGAGTTTTGCAGGCAAATGGATATAACTAGAAAATATCAGGTAACTCAGACCCAAAAGGTCATGCATTTTATGTACTCAGTAATAAGTAGATATTAGCAAAGAGGAAAAAAAAAGAAAAGAAAAGAGAAAAAAAGAAAAGGAAAGAAAGAAAAGTACAGAATACCCAAGATACAATCCACAGAACTCAAAAATGTCAACAAGCTGAAGGGTCCAAGTGAGGACTCCTCAGCGCACTTAAGAGGGGAAGAAAGCAATCACAAGTGGGGAGGGAGGGAGGGACCTGGGAGGGAAAGTGGAGGTGGGGCAGACCTGATCTGGTATTGGGTGGGGGAAAAGGGCTGCAGCCCTGAGGGACAACAGAAAGAATGGAAACAGGCAACCTCAGGAGATAAGAGGTTGGGGAAACCCTCTAGAAAGCACCAAAGACCTGGGAGGTGAGAGACCCTCAGGACTCAAAGGGAGGGACCTTAAATGAAATGCCCAACAGAAGGGAGAGGGAACTTATAGAGCCTACCTCCAGCAGGAAGACAGGGCATCAAATGGGGGGGGGGGGTGCCATCCCATAGTCAAAACTCTCACCCATAATTGTTCTTGTCTGAAAGAACTGCAGGGATGGAAATGTAAGAGGAGCCTGAGGAAAAGAAGGTCCAGTGACAGGCCCAAAGTGGGATCCAGCTCAAGGGGAGATCCCAAGGCCTGACACTATTACTGGGGCTATGGAGTGCTCACAAAAAGGGACCTATCATGAATGACTGCACTCCAGAAGACCCAACAAGCAGCAGAAAGAGTCAGATGTAGATATCTGCACCCAACCAATGGACAGAAGCTGCTGACCCCTGCTGTTCAATCAGGGAAAGGCTGAAAGAAGCTGAAGAGGAAGATGACCCTGTAGAAGGGCTAGTAGTCTCAATTAACACACCCGAAATCTCTCAAACACTGGACCACCAACCAGGCAGCCTACAGCAGCTGATATGAGGCCTCCAGCACACATACTGCAGAGGACTGCTGGGTTTGAGTTTTTAGTCAGAGATGATGCACTTAACCCTCAAGAGACTGGAGGCCCAGGGAGTTTAGAGGTCTGGTTGGGTGGAGAGTGGGGATATCCTTCCTCATGGAGACAGGGGGATGGGGAGGAGTCGAGGGATGTGGAACAGTTGGAGGGTGCAGGGGGGAGCAAAATCTGGTGTGTAAAAGTATAAATAAATAAATAAATAAATGGATAGATAGATAAATAAATAAATAAATACAAAAAGCACCAATTTTTCAAGTGAACTTTTGAAAGCATGTCTTAGCTCAATCTGGAGTGTTATGATTCTAGTAAATGTTATAAAATGAATTTACAGTATAGCTTCACTATCTTTCCTACTGTGTTTTTTTTTTTTTCTGCTTAACAGGTGTGAGGGGGAAAACATCTTAAGGTTTACCATTAGATTTTCTGTTACCTTTTTCTGTGATTCTAATGATTTCCAGTGAATAATATGTCAAACCTCCAAGAGGCACATGCTGTCAAGATCATCACCAGCAGTTTCTGCTTTAGGACACTCTAGAACACTGGAAGTTTTTTTTCCAAAAGAATAAGCTAATGGACTACCACTAGATAGGTCACTTAGTATGTGGGTCACTTAGTTTTCTCTTGCCTTTTCTTCATCAGAAAAATTAGCTTTAAATTCATAACACATTAATATATATACCTTTCCTAAAAATCTATGCAAGTGACAAAGTATTATCTCAGCTCATGGACATTTATGCTTGAGTCAATTAATAAGATTAGCACTGACTTAAGAACTAATAATGGCTAATAGAAAAAATTCTAATCCTGCTCTGTTATACCAAAAACAGTACTTTTCCTGGAACAGTTGCTCAAATTCTTTGGTTCTCAATCCCATTGCCCAGAACAATATTGAAGAATCATTGATTTTAAGAATGTTTCACCGGGTGGTGGTGGTGGTGCACGCCTTTAATCCCAGCACTAGGGAGGCAGAGGCAGGCAAATTTCTGAGTTTGAGGCCAGCCTGGTCTACAAAGTGAGTTCCAGGACAGCCAGGGCTATACAGAGAAACCCTGTATTGAAAAAAAAACAAAAAAACAAAAAAAAACCCCAAAAAAGAATGTTTCATGCTTGGTGGTGGCACATACCTTTTAAACCAGGACTCTGGAGGCAGAGGCAGTTGGATCTCTGAGTTTGCAGCTAGCTTAATGTGCATAGTGAGTTCCAGGACAAGCAAAGCTACACAGTGAGACCCTAATCCCTGCCCTTCTCAAAAAGAATATTTCATAACCTGGTTTAACTTCAGGTATTTGTAAAATCCTGCCCTGCCCTAACCTGTCCACTGCTCCACCTGAAATTCAAATGGAGAGTGTTAAGGGTAAGAAGATGAGAGTTCTCTAAGCAATTGTTATTTTGACTACATAATTAATTAGACTGCCCTTCAATCTGGTCACCTTCTGTGCCTGAAGCTGCCTTAGAAGATAATCATGTACAGATGCTGCCTCTGCCTCTTCACACAGTATGAATAGGAAGCATACACAAAACAAATAGCGGAAACTCAATCAAGAGATCCAAAACACCCCATATCTAACACAAAAGTTTATAAAAGAGAGCGGCAATCAAACAATCAAAAGAACAGCAAGCTGTGATAAGAACTTCACTTAGAAAAGTGATTTTAAATTAATGCACCATGTATTATCTGGGTCAACAATATCTTCGTAGTCTGCAAATGAAGTGTCTTTTCCTGAACAAAGTAGAAAATTCTAAACAATGTCTAATCAATAAACAGCTAAAATTCTCTTCTTTTATCAAGGAATCTATTCAACCTACCAGGAATAAGAAAAAATATACCTCCATCTATTCACTTCACACACTCTCTCTTACTCTTTAGCATTTTTTAAAAAATATTAAAAGCAAAAAGCAGTACAAG
Source organism: Mus minutoides (assembly GCA_902729485.2). Classification (NCBI taxonomy): domain Eukaryota; kingdom Metazoa; phylum Chordata; class Mammalia; order Rodentia; family Muridae; genus Mus; species Mus minutoides. The sequence goes on along the minus strand of LR750175.1, from coordinate 351,381 downwards.
AGCCACACCTGATGGCACAGATGTATGATAGTAGTTACTTGGTAGGATAAGACAGAAGGATTGAAAGTTCAAGGTCAGCCTAGCAAATGAGTGAGATCCTGTTTTAAAAGAAAAAGAAGGAAGCTGCTGGAGGGATGGTTTAGTGAGCAAAGAGTGGACCATGTCTGAAAATCCAATAGTGGAGAAAGAGAAACAGCACACGACTCCACTGAGAAAGGGATGGAGAGGTAGCTCTGTTGTTGACAGTATTTTCTGCTCCCCCAGAGAACTCAAAGTTAATTTCCCCCCTGGGAGGCTTACAACTATATGTAATTTCAGCTCCCACTTTGGCCACTTCAGGCACCAGAAAATAGAGGTGGCACATTCATTCACATACACATAAATAAAAGTTAATCTTAAAAGAAAAATAAGGTGGAAAGCAATCCAGAAGAAACCCCATTGCCAACCTCTTCACACACACACACACACACACACACACACACACACACACACACACAGGGGTGGGGAGAGAGGGAGGGAGGGAGGGAGGGAGGAGAGAGGAGGAAGAGAAGGAGAGAGGAGGAGAAGGAGAGGAGGAGAAGGAGAGAGGAGAGGACAGAGACAGATTGAGATGGAGACTGAGACCAACAGAGACACACAGAAAAACAAAGGCAATTTAGTCTCAAATTTTTAAAAAGTTTTTAAAAGGCCAATGATATATAGCTCAGTGGTAGAATGTTTGCCTGGAATGCTTAAAAATGCACAATCTATAACCCTGAAAAAGGAGGAAGGGAAGAAGGAAAGAAAAGAGGAAAGGAAGGAAGCAGGAAGGGAAGGGGAGGGGCAAATATAAAAATTTGAAGTACACAGTAACAACTTCCATAACTCTCAAATGTTCAGTAAAAGCTATGTGTGAGGTGTCTATACAACTCTAGAGAAGGCTACTGAACAAGTGAGGCTAAAAGAATTTTACCTAGACAAATCTGGGAGGTATAGCAAGTCTTGACAGTTTTCTGAAGAAATGAAATGGTACTCACTAGTTGCTTGACTTTGGCTACCTGTGGAATGCCAGCTGACTGTGGAAGGAGGGGGCTCGGCTGTGCAATGATCTGGACTGGAGTGCCAATGGCAGGTTTATCAGCTTTGGTCCCAGCAGAGGTAATGGCAGGCTTCACAGATGGAAGACAAAGAGGTGTAGCAGACGCTTCTCCAAAAGTTGCTGATGGAATAGCCAGTGTTACTGCTGCCCCAGACACAACTGGATTCTCAGGCTGAAGGGACACTGCTGCCACTGTATTTGGTACTGATGTTGTTAGTGGTTTTGAAGTTTGAAGTAAAACAGTTGCAGCTGTTGTACCTCCTGTTGCAGCAGCTGGGGCAACAGAATGCAGTGTCACAACTCCAGTGTTTGCTTTTCCTGGGCCAGCGAGTGGATTCAGGGTCTGTTGAACAGACAGAGTTCTGGGTGCTGTTGCTCCAGAGACAAGGACTGGGGAAACTGTACTTGTCACCACAGGAGAAGTTGCTGTCGTCATGGTACAGGAGGAAATGACCACATTACCAGAAACTTCCTTAACACAGTTCTCAATGAAGCTCTGGGAATTTGGAAGAAGCTGTCTTAAGGCAACCACACTCTTCTAGAAACCGTAGAGGAAAGGAAGACACAGATAATTGAATAAGCTAAAAGTAAAGCAAAATTTGTATTAAACAACATCAAGTTAAGTAAGTATATCAAGTGTTTCAGCTGAGAAAACTGTTATAATTTTTGTTTTCCTATCGGTATCCAGATACAATAAATTTAAAGGTTGAAGTGCTTTTTTAGTGAAAAAATAATTTAAATTAAAAAATAGTAAATTCATTTTCTATATGTCAATGATCAACTTGATAAAATCAAACACTGTAGCATACTTCTCCCTACCCATCTAAGCCCATAGGCAGATTATTATTACTTTAGTGTATATATATATATATATATATATATATATATATATATATATATATATATATATATAAAATTATTTATAACATAGTTCTTAAGAACCAGGATTGTTTTGTTAAACACCTTTCAAGCATTGAAGCCTTTACATCAAAATAAAATACAAAATAAAAAATTACTTTAGTTTCAATTGGAAATATAAAAGAAAGTTCTCAGAAAACTTAATTGGAACAAACATTAAAATAGTGAGAGTTAAACAGACAATGTAAGTGTGTATTTAATTATCTCTTAATCATACCAGGATTAACCTGAAAGGCCAAATGTATACTCTTCTCTATGAGGCATTTAATACTCAAACTCTCTTGGCTCTAGGTGATACTAGGAGATTTCAAGATAAAGATAAAGATGGGAAAGGGAAAGGGAAAGGGAAAGGGAAAGGGAAAGGGAAAGGGAAAGGGAAAGGGAAAGAAAAAGGAGAGGTGGGATTCACAGGTCCTTAGAAAGCAGATCAGCCAAGTATGGGGAAAAACAAGCAAATACTATACTTAGTAAACTACTCCAAAAAACCAGTAAGAGTTAGAATGGAGGTACCCTCCATGGGAGATAAAGCTGCTCCCAGAAGCCAAAAGCCATTAAATGAACTTCTCATTGCCAGCAGTGGGCTATTGCTACAAGTTGTTGGTCAGAGAGTCCCAAGGTCCCAAAACAATATAGGCCATTGCCACTGCTGTCAGTTGCTCACAAGACATAACTAAACGACCCTATTGCTAGGGTCACAGAACAAAGAAAATCCAAGTTGAAACTGAGCTGGAAGTTCCTCTTTGCTGGTAACCCTCACAGACCTCAGATGTGCTATTTAGGCCACTCAGGAGAAAAGCCAAAGGTTTTATTCAGATGTGGACTCTGCATGTATCAAGACCAACTAGCCAGTCAAGATTCACTAACTAGTGCAACAATGGCAATTCTCCTACAAAGGTGATCAACTGCTTTCTGACTGGATTTGAGATCCTGCTACTGTTAAGTCTGTTCAGAATCCCTGAGCTGCGGAGGTCATAGGCCCTAGGAACAACATTATTGCTATTCTTTGGTTAAATGAGCATTATATGCACACAAAATTGCTTTGTAAATAACTATGTTTGTGTCTTTGGATTAGTGCTGCTGTTAGCTTTGGGTCGCAGAAGCTTCTTTTTGCAATGGTCGGTAGTAAGAGTTGTAGGCATAATGTTATTGTGCACTGTGTAAAGATTCTCCTTGTATTATTAAAATGCTGATGTCTGTGCCCCCATATACGGTTGCAAAACATTGCTCCCCAACTATTGCCTGATTGTTCAATAAAGCTGATCAGACGGTGACTGAGCAGAGGACAGAATAGGGATGGACTTCTTCCCAGCCAGGAGAGAAGGAAAAGGACAAGAAGTGGAGTTTAGCCATGAGGGGAAACTCCAGGAAACACCATCAGAAAAAAACCTACAGCTGAGAGAGCCAGGACAATACTAAATGCAAGTACCATGGGAATTTCAGCTGGGAGGTAGCCAGATTATCTTAAGAGAATTAGAAAAGATTAATAACTGCTCAGTTATTATCCCCTTAAAGCTTGTAGAATAAATATAATAGTCTTTCAATTATGTGGGACCTAGCTGGGTTAAGAAAAAACTGCCACTTTTTAGAAATGCCACTAATAAATCATACTAATTAGTCAAAGCGCTAAGGAGAATTAGTCACTCATAACTGAGACATATATATCAACCCCTTCAAGGCTCAAGATATCACCAAAGTGGGAAAAGAATGTTATAGCAGCAGAGGAAGAGGACATGGGTGTGGAACACGTATTCCAGCTGTGATTCCCTTCACAAAGACTGTGTACAAGGGAAAATGGGGAAAGGATTTAGTAGGGAGAATGAATGATGTAGAGAGGGGCAATGAAAATTGGATATTTTAAAAGACACATGGAAACCTACTATTCTATAAATTTCATATGTATATGTATGAATATATACAACGAAGTGTTTATTTGAAGCTACCCTACACAAAGAATGATGTGCCACCAAGAAGCCATGGGATGTCAAATAAAAAGCCCAGTACTAAGTTTGGATTAACCCTTTTAACTTGTTAGTCAAAGGTGTCCCAGAGACCCCTAAAGCAATACAGACTATATCTACTTGGTGAGACCCCACTCACTAGCCACAGGACATGGAGAAACCTAGTTGGAACTAACCAGGAAGCTACCTCTCTAATGGATAGTTTTCAATGTACTGGATGGTATTATACAGGCTACTTAGTGTAAGTTATTAATGGTCTTAACTAGAGAACCCTGTGAATTATAATAACAACTGGCTTGGCAAAAATACACTCATAAGTGCAATCCTGGCAAGGATATTACATTTTGAGGGCAGCTGGGTATACAGACGGAGTTCCCAGACAGCCAAGCTACCCAGAGAAACCCTGTCTCAAAAACCAAAACCAAACCAAACTAAACCAACCTACCAACCAACCAACCAAACAAACAAACAAATAAAACAGGAAAAAACAAAAAACACGAATAAAGAGATGACTCAGCAGTTAAGACTTCAGTAGTTAAGTTTTCCAGAGGATCCCAGTTCGGTTCTCAGCATCCACTGGGTGCCTCATAATCACTAGTAACTCCAGCTTCAGGGTAATAGAAACCCTCTTCTGGCCTCTGAGAATATATAAACATGCAGGGCATATACTCAAATGGATACAGACACATAATTAAAAACAAACGTTTGCAAAAAGAGTGAGCTGTATAGATTGCTCAGTGGTTAAAAGCAGTCATTGTTCTTGTAGGTGACCCAGGTTTGGTTGCCAGCACTCACATGGTAGCTCACAACCATCCACAACTCCAGTTACAGGGATCCAACAGCTTTGGACCTCCTGGGACATCTGACACACATACTGTGGATTTATATACATGGAACCAAAGCACTCATAAAATAAAAACAAATCCTAAAGAAAAATTAAAATGACAATTTAAATGGGTTTGTTATCTCTAAAATAGAAAATAAGTACTATATGGCATCTATTCTCAAGAAGGCCATATGACAAGTCATCTGCTGTGGTTTGGATAGCTCTTCAGTATCTTTCAAAGGCCTGTGTGTATACAGGATTGATCCCCGGCTTGGCACTAAGGAAAAGTACTAGTAAGTACCAATGTGAGCTCTCATGTTAAATAAGGCCACTGGAGCATGCCATTTACAGAACTATAGGATCTGGTCTCTTCTTTTCCTTTCACTTCTAGGCTATGTTATATGCTGCTGTCATGATGTGTTGTCATACAGCTAATCCTATAAAGAAACCAATCACAACTTGGAAACTCTATAATCCATCAAAATATGCCTGTCTCTTGAAAAGTCTATCACCTCAACATTGATTACTAAATGGAAAGCTGACTGATATCATCTGTCACACAGCTCACAATCATCAATTTTCCTCCTTCTCTCTTATAGTGCATGCAATAAGGATAAAGTATTAATTGGCTAAGGTGAACACTATCGCTATGAACAGCACCTTCAAGGAAATTTTCCTTAGGAATAAAGGGGCCTTGGAGGTAATGTTTCTACTGTTTGAGTAAGTAGGCCAGGGTATCCAGACCATGGCCATGGACCATTTCACAAATAGACAGTCTAGACAAATCCTGCCCAATCCTAGGTATGGCTCCAGATGTACAAAGAACAAATCTCATTTTATTTATGCTTTAAAAATGTAATACTAGGCACTGCACTAATCTTTCAATTCTTTCTATGCTAAGGCCAAGTCTCTGGAGCTAATACTTTCTTAGTTCCTTTGGTCCTTCTTATCACAATTTTCACTCACCTAATCAATCCTGTCACTTTCTTATACAAAGTTCCTACTGTAAATAGCCCTAGGAAAATGGGGTGTTCCTACCTCCTTCCCACTCATCCTTTATAAAGCAGAGCAAGTCTGACCTATTATACACTGTCTTTTATGCTGGATCATTGTCCCAATATTCTTAAAAGGTAACTCCTTTATTACTTCAATATTTACAGAGCAAACTTTTAATTCACTACTATACTGAGTCTTTAATGACTTTATAATTTCAATTCAACTCCTTTTTAACTTCTGAAAATCTAAATGATTTATTCTGCCAAAATAAGTTATTATCAAAGATACAGCTCTTCATCAAAAATCTACTTACTTCAATAACTCAGAAGAGGAAAGTCAACACTATAGATTATTGAAGATTATGGCACATGTAATTTGACACTAGTATATTAGCTAAATTATAACCACATTAAATTTGGCACTAATAAACCATGTTTGATTTACTTTAACATGCATCACTAAGACCTCATTCTCTCTCATTCATCCCTCCCCATCTGCTCTCTCTTGAGTCAGGCAGAGTCAGGTGGCATGCTTACAGCTATAACCTAGCCCCTGGGAGGGAGAGGCAGAGATTCAAGGTACTCCTCAGTTACATGTTAAGTTTGAGCTAATCTGAGATACATAAAGCCTGTCTCAGAAACACTAAAAAGAGCTATTAAAGAATCTTAGTTTGAATCCCCAACAGCCATATAAATGTCCAGAAATTCCAACACTTAGGACACAGACAAGGAATTCCTGAAGCACGAAGTCTAGCTAAACAGTCATGAATAAGATGTTATTCTTAGGGGAACCAATGGGATAGCTAAGTGAGTAAATGTGTTTGCCACCAAGCCTGGCAACCAGAGTTCTATACCATGAACCTCCCTGAGAAAGAAGAAAATCTGACCTCCATACATGTGATATATGCCTACCTACCCAAATAACTAAATACAAAACTAAACTTTTTTTAAGGTTACTGCTGTGTCTATTTTTCTAAACTGTTCAAATCAATAATACTATGTTGACTTATACTTTACAAAAGTAATAAAGTTTCTCTCATCATTAGTATACTCACAGTGATTTCCATTCAAACATTCAGGTTTCAATGTAAAGTAATTTAACCCAAACAATTTCTCCAAAGAAATACATCCCTACCTTAAGAAAAGGGACAAGGTGTGGCTGAGGTGCAGACTTGAGTTCAATATATAGTTTCCTAGTAAACTCTTCTGCTTCAATTTCTGCATCCTAAGGAATGGGAAAAAGAAGATAATTTGAGATCTACAATTTTTTTTTTTTTGGTTTTTTTGAGACAGGGTTTCTCTATATAGCCCTGGCTGTCCTGGAACTCACTTTGTAGACCAGGCTGGCCTCAAACTCAGAAACCCACCTGCCTCTGCCTCTGGAGTACTGGGACTAAAGGCATGCGCCACCATGCCTGGCTGAGATCTACAAATATTTTAAGAAACAAAACTGCGTGCACTGGTGAATGCCTGTGAGGCAGCTCCTCAGGATGCTGACCCAAGAGGATCATTTTAGCCTATGAGTTGAAGGCCAGTATAGAGCACAGCAATCTACTCTCTTAAAAGTAAACGAAATTTTTAAAAGGCAAAGTACTTTATGACTACAGACAAGCTTTCATAAGTAGTAAATTCCACCTTTACAAGGCTTTTTTATCTCATGTCACCAGAGAACTAAATGAACAATAAGTAACAGACATGTCCAATTAGAGAATACAGTAAAGACAGTATTCTCTTTATGAAGGAGAAGATTCTAATATGCAAACTGAAGAAAGAGCTGATTTTGAAACAGTTTTCTTTAATTTTAAAATTACCTTAGTGTACCTGATTAAAATTTTAAAGCATTATTGCAATTTATAATAGTTCCAAAGAACTAACAAACGCTTAATTATATTGTTGTACTCTACACATTTCAGGAAGCTCGTTGAGGGAGGTCACTGTGCTGAGATTTACACTAACAATATAAAGTAAAAAATGCACAAAACTGCTGCTAATAAGTAAATGAGAGATTGAACCAATCCTCAGTGAACTGCTGTGTACTTGTGATTAAAAAGAAAAGATGAAGAGATGGGGTTGAAGAGATGGCTCAACAATTAAAGAGCTCTGGCTGCTCCTCCAGAGGACCACACCACCATATGACAGCTCACAACTATCTGTCACTCCAGTCTCAGAAGAACAGATGCCCTTTTATAGTGCACAGACATCAATGGAGAAAAAAATTCCATATATACACATAAGGTAAAATAAGCATAATTTTAAAAAGAAAAGGAACTTCACTCTAAGACAAAGGGAAAAAAAATTCTCTCAAATCAAAATGCTTTACCACATAATAGTTTGAGATTGTGTACTAACATAAATCATTTCTACTGCAGAACCAAGAGAAACACTGGAGGACAAGTGCTGTGTGAGGCACCAGTAAAGCCAACAGTGTATTTTCATTCTTGCTTTTCTTTCTTTCCTTCATTTACAGTTGGATATTTGGTAGACATTTTTCTCAAAAACAAACTAAGACTATCAAAATAACTGTTAGTATTTGTTGCCAATGATAAAAACTGCAATTCCCAATCCAAAAAAAGAAATAAAAAATTACAATTCTGGAAACCATATAACTCTCTAAACTTGATAGATTCTTATAATTTAAGCTTGCCTTAAAAGACTGCTGGGGGGACTAGAGAGGTGGCTACTATTAAGAGCTTGCTGTGTTGTGTAACAAAGATTTGAATTAGGATCCCAACACCAACATATCAGGTATAATCCCCATGCACCCAGAACTCCAGTGCTCTTGGAGCAGACAGGATTATTGGGCATGCTGGCTGCCAGTCCTAGGCAAAAATCATGAATTCCAGTTTCAGTGAGAGATTCTGCCTCAAACAAATGAAGCAGAGTGATACAGAAAGAAGCCTGATGCATTCCTCTGGCATCAGTGTATGGAATATACACACTTACACGCACCACAGCCACGCTCACAAAGATGTAGGAACGAAGGTAAGCAGATAGAGATTTATAGCTACATACAGACACACAAGTTCAGTGAAATTAGGAATCACATTATCTTAATACATTAAATATCTGAAAACTTTTAGATCTGCGTGATACAAAGAATCAACATTTTGTTTTAAACAAAGCATGCTATTATAAAAATTATATATCAGTAAAGACATTCATTCAGAGTGTAAAAGTAAACTAGACTAAAGATTATCCACATGGATCTACAGAATGTTACTAAATTGCTCAATATTCCAATTATCTCTCTGCAGGAGGTCAGAAATTCTCTACCAACCCATCACAAAATAGAATAAGGGAAAATATCCAGCCACATTCTGTTAAGTGCAGCCTCAAACTTACAAAATATAGATCGGTTATCATTCCCACTCAGTTTCGTTACTTGGAAATTGTAATTTTTCTTTTAATATTATATGTTAACAAACAATGGCTTTGTAATTATTAGTTAAATAGTTTTTTTTAATTAGGTTTAATTCCAGGGCTACAAAAAATAAAATACGTTGATAGATTCCAATTTTTAAGAATATTAAAGTATCCTCTGCCAACATATTTGAGGTCTGCTGTCTGTTGGTCTGAGATAAACAGGTCATAAACTAAAAAGGATATTTAATGAATTTATAGCTGTTCCTATCTGTATACAACATATACAGAGAAAAGACTGACATAAAAATAATAAATATTCAAAATATTATGTTTATCTTAGATAGGTGATGAAAATTAAATATATTAAAATTTTATTTTATGTAGTGATTATCAAGTTTATACGAAGTAAAAAGTTTTAACAAATATACTTATAAACAAATCCATTAAAACATTACTATTTCCCATACAGTGTCCTCTGGACTCTCATAAAGCTTGCAGAATTATACAATACTAACTTACCAAAAGTTGTTCCACCAGCTTCTTCACATTCTGCCCCATTTCTGGAGACTGTGATCCACTACATGCTAGTTTTATTAACATTGAAAGGAAGTTTTTACATTTTTTCACATTTTCTAGCACTGTCTGATATAGAAAAAAATAATCACAAATGTTAGTAAACAGGAATTAGAACATAGCAAAGAACTATATACAAGATACAAGTGAAAATTTACCGGAGGAAGACCAGACTGAGCAGCTACTGAAGTCTCAGCTTTGAGACTTGAGTCATTTGAGGGGGTAGATAATACTCCCAGACTTGATGACTTCAGGATAGATACAGTATTCTCTGGCTTTGCAGGAGTAACTGTGACGACACTGCTTGGTACAACCACAGGCTGAAATTAATTAAATCAACAAAAAGTTAAACACATATTGCTGTGATACCTTACTGGGTACTTTGCTTTACACTAAAAAGGCTCCAAATGAATTTTGGCATTTCAAGTGAGGGTATAATAATCTGAGGCAATTTATCATAACTCTGGCCTAGAGGAGACCTGCATTTCACTCTCAGCTACCAGTCTACTCTTCATTGTCATCTACTACAGCATTAGTTACCAGCAAGGTAAATTTCTAACTGACTCCCATCTGCAAAAGCAAAACTAGGAATGTTACTTACTTTCCATAGGTGGCCTGTGAAAAAGTGTCACACAGAAAAGTTCTAAAAATATCAATGGATTTGGGAATATATCTGAATACAAACATAAGGTATAAAGTTATGATCATCAGCACCCACATAAAAGCTGGGCATAGTGATCACACTCAGTAGTCCCAGTGTTTGTGGGATAGAGACAGGTAAATCTCAGAATGGAGGGTTTTCACTGGACAGCCAGTTCCAGGCCAGATGGAAAGTTCCAAGATCAGTGAGAAACCCTGTCTAAAATAATAAGATAGAGAGCAATCGAGGAAACTTTATTCAACACACATGCATATATACAAGTGAGCATACAAGACAATACATACATGCATGCACACACATTTGTGTTTCTCTAAAAATATATTTGTAATTGCAAGTCTCTGTAGTTTATATAAACTTTACTTTTTTAAAAGTATAAACAAAGTTATCAATTAATTTTCATATACTCAGCTATAGTAATCTTATGTGGACCATCAGTATAAGTATAATAGCATTACAAGAGAGGGATGTCTTATTTCCACACTAAAAGGAATTTCATTAATTTCTACATGTATCAGAATGAGGAAGTATAACTTCAGCACCACCTACAGGACAGAAAGCTCAACACAAAAACTGTAAGCTATGGTAAAAAATTAGAAAACCACAGAGAAACAAAGTAACAAATATACTAAAAGTTACATAAGAAAAGTGGGGTAGAGTTAATAATATATACGGAGAAGACTAACATTACTACACAAATTTATCTGAGATGCTTACATTCTCAAGAAAAGTTTGTTTGTTTGTTTTTTTGCTTTGTTTTGTTTCTGTGCGTGTCAAGATAGGTAAATGGACACTAAAATTTTCCCTTCAAAGAAACTTGTATGAACATCAGACTGACTGTTCTGGTAAAAAAGGGAAATAAATTTAAAATACCTATGAATAATGACTAGAACTAATGATGAAATTCTAAGGTAAAATTATGGCCCTGGAGTGATGCCTCAGTGATTAAGACCACTTGATGCTTTTCCGGAGAACCTGCGGTCAATTCCCAGTACTCACAAGGTGGCTCACAGCTGTCTCTAACTCTAGTTAGAGGTGATCCAACCTTCTCTTCTGGCCTCCCTAGGCAACAGGAACACACATAGTATATACATACACGCAGGCAAGGCATCCAAACACCTAAAATAACTATTTTAAAAAATGATATTTCAAAATTTTAAAAATAAAACTTTTTAAAGGTAAAATTAGAAATCACAACTAGGGCTGGTGAGATGGCTCAGCGGGTAAGAGCACCCGACTGCTCTTCCGAAGGTGATAAGTTCAAATCCCAGCATCCACATGGTGGCTCACAACCATCCGTAAGGAGATCTGGCGCCCTCTTCTGGAGTGTCTGAAGATAGCTACAGTGTACTTACATGTAATAAATAAAATAAATCTTTAAAAAAAAAAAAAAAGAAATCACAACTAAAATCAGTCCTATTTCATTAGGTAAAACAGAAAGCTTCAAATTCGCCCAAGTGAATGCTTCCCCAATCTGAACTTGTCCACATTTTCCAGAAACAAATTCTATGACATGGCCTATGAATCCTTTTAGACTTTTAAACTTTTATTGTTAGTAACAGTAAGACTCTTCGGAGATAAAAAAAAATGGTTCACATATCTGGACTCCTAGCACTTGGAGGTGGAAATAAGAGAATCAGTCATTTAAGGTCAACCTCAGGTACATCCTTAGTTTTAAGCCTGGACTAATAAGTCCCTATTTCAAGATTAATAATAATACTTGAGAAAACCCATCTTATAATTAGCCATATATCTATAACACTACATTTAGAAAGGGGTAGTTTATAATTTTAACCAGTGAGTATGATGGCCTTCAGTACTGCCTTCAGTGAGCAGTACTGACCATTGTGTACAAAGCAAACAGTATCCAATGAAATATGAGCTCTCATCTTTCCTCTGAGCCCAGCGGACACAGCTAGGGACATCCCAGGACTTTAAGATCGCATCTGGGTTACGTGTGAGTGCAGTGCAGAGGTGGTGTTGGGAGCATCTGGTCAGCGGTGGCCCCCAGGGGCAGGATCCAAGAACTCCGCCCCACCGGAGGCTGGGCCTCTCACAGCCAGAGCACCCGCCACTCCGCCATCTTTCCTCTGAGCCCAGCGGACACAGCTAGGGACATCCCAGGACTTTAAGATCGCATCGGGGTTACGTGTGAGTGCAGTGCAGAGGTGGTGTTGGGAGCATCTGGTCAGCGGTTGCCCCCAGGGGCAGGATCCGAGAACTCCGCCCCACCGGAGGCTGGGCCTCTCCCAGCCAGAGCACCCGCCACCCCTCCATCTTTCCCCTGAGCCCAGCAACTCCAGGACTTTAAGACCACATCAGGAGCTCAGGGCCCGGGCCTCAGGCTCTGTGCACTCTCTTAGGCTCTTTCGGGACTCCCCAAGCTATCTCTAGAAGTGAGGTGAGGAGGGGAACACAGCCTCTGTTCCGGCCCAATCTTGTGGAACTTGAGACATCAGCCAGGAGATTGATAAGGGACTAGGGCAAAACAGCGGGTCCTTTCTGGTCTGCACCAACGCCAGGTCACCTCGGGCAGAGATGGCAGGAGGAAAGCACAAGAACAGAAGCAACAGAATCCAAGGGTACTTGGCATCACCAGACCCAAACTCACCCAACACATCAAGTCCTAGATACAACAGCACACCAGAAAAGCAGGACATGGATATAAAATCACTGGTCAGGATGATGATGGAGGACTATAAGAAGGAAATACAGGAAAACAAAGATAAACAACTAGAAGCATATAAAGAAGAAAAACTTAGAGAGTTACAGGAAAACACAGATAAACAACTAAAAGCATTTAAAGAGGAAATACTGAGAGAGTTACAGGAAA
>LR750175.1:290808-336069 GCA_902729485.2 Mus minutoides | reverse complement strand
GCTGAAAGGGCCCGGATATAGCGGTCTCGGGGGAAAATATACCAATGCCTGGCAAACAGGGAGGTGGAAGCTCACGGTCAGCTATTAGATGGAACACAGGGTTCCCAAGGAAGAAGGAGCTAGAGAAAGTACCCAAGGAGCTGAAGGGGTCTTCAACCCTATAGGTGGAAGAATAACCATGAACTAACTAGTACCCCTTAGGCTCGTGTCTCTAGCTGCATATATAGAAGAGGATGGCCTAGTTGGCCATCAATGGGAAGAGAGGCCCCTTGGTTATGCAGACTTTATATGCCCCAATACAGGGGAACGCCGGGGCCAAGGGGTGGGAGAGGGTGGGTAGGGGAGCAAGGCCGGGAGGGGGGAGGATATAGGGAACTTTCTGGATAACACTTGAAATGTAAATGAAGAAAATATCTAATAAAAGTTAAAAAAAAAAAAAAAAAAAGAAATATGAGCTCTCAAATGTTCTGTTGTCTGTGAGCAGAGAAAGTACTGAAGGCACCTTACTTCCCTGTAAATATTTTATTCTTTCACCATGTTCTAGTTTGAGTCTTAAATCACCTCTGAAGACCTGCATTCTAAAGCTTGTGGCCCAGCCCCATGACACTATGGTGCAATGATAGAACACTGAAGAAATGGAAGTTAGTGGAACCCAGTCATTAGAGCTGTGCCATGAAGGGGGTATTGGCAATCTCTTCTTCCTGTCTTTGGCTTCTGGATATAAACTGAACTACCTCTTGCATCATACACATGATTTGTACTGTAATGCTACAGGGCAATAGGTAATGCCCTAAAATCTACAAAACTGTAAGACAAAATAAAACTTTTCAAGTTGATTTATCTCGGTTAAGCACACTCCAACACAAAGTTGCCTTTCATAACCCTTTCTAATATAAGCAACTATCTGTACTTTACCAAATATGTATAATTTCTATGCCAAATTTTAAGGGGCATGGGGGAGATACCTAACCCTGGTGTTTCCACTGCAGATACTGAATGGAGTTTTTAAAACTCAATCATAACTCTCCCTTAGACTGAAATATTCTAGACCAGTCAATGGTATTTCCAATATTAGCAAGATTGAATTGTATCAATTAGACATAACTTGGAGACAATAGAAAAAAAGGTAAAACTATGTGTAAAACAGATCTGTGTAAAAATCAGTTATTCGTGCTTTACTGGATCATGCTGCACTTCAAGGTCATTTTCTGTACCTAGCTGAGCAATTTATTAATTAGCTTGTTCATTAATTAGAAACACAATTCTAAATTAAGTTATTTATACCTTTATGTTCTTAACAATATGCCTAGGCCAGACGTGGTGGCACACACCTTTAATCCCAGCACTTGGGAGGCAGAGGCAGGTGGATTTCTGAGTTCGAGGCCAGCCTGGTCTATAGAGTGAGTTCCAGGACAGGCAGGGCTACGCAGAGAAACCCTGTCTCAAAAAAACCAAAACAATATGCCTAATTATATCTTCATTATTAAATATAAACTAATACAGAACACAAGATTTCAAAGTAGTTTTTGTGTCATATTTGCAACAATAAGACAAGTTTCCCAAGTCATTTTAAACAAATTCTGACACCTATTAATAGGAAAATACACACGTTCTAGAGAGAATCTAGAGTTAGGCCTAATCAGTACTCTAGTTCAAGAATAGTTTCAAGTTAAGACACTGAGGCTAAAATCCCTATTCTTTGACATGTTAGTAGAAATCTGGACAGTTTCTTAGCCTCTCTAACATTATCACATATATAGATAGAAATAATACTCTTACAAGGATGATGTGAGGTGATTGATGGATTGAAAGATACCTAAAAGTGTAAAGAACACTAAGTGCTCAATAACAGCTAGGCATTCTTTTTTAAAGCACTGTTGTTTTTTAATCAGACTTTTTGCTTATGACCCCAGATAGTAGAAAAGAATTATGTAAAGAGTATAATTAAATAAGTTATAGAATACCAACAGTGATACCGATATATGAGTATAGTAGTCTATCTAAGTAAGCAACAAGAAGATGCATCATCTTCCTGACAAAGGAAACATGACAGTTTACCAGACCATGGGTTCCACTAGTGGTCCATACACAGCATTAGCCTAGTATTAAAACAGCCTAGTATTAGCCTAGATTGCAGCAAGCAGATAAATTGAGACAATACTCCTTATTAAAGACGGGATTCTATCCTCTAAAACTCAGTAAAATCACTAAGTCAAGACATTCTATGTGGTACTTTGTTCCCATAGTAGAACATATATATTGATCACAGAACTTAGGAGAAGTATGAATAGACCCTTACTCTGTCCCGATAACCTCTGGGGAACCCTGTGCTTTCCATTTCTGCTCACAAGGAAAACAATTCCCTTGGGAAACCAGCTACTACAGCTGTCACCTGGTACTTCAGGTGCCTATGTCCACAGATGAGCAAAAAAGATGAGTCTGAACCCTGAGAGGAGTAATTAATTCTCATCATCTGAAAGATGTACTTTTTAATCACATAATAGAGGATTCTATGATTCGAATATTCCTTCCAAAACTCATGTTGAAATATAATTCTCATTATACTGGTATCAAGAAATAAGACCTTTAAAAAGTGATTAAGACCAGTGCTTTTGGTTGTAAATGGGTTACGGCTGCTATTACAGGAGCAGGGATTCATTCTTAGGAAAAGCATCCTAATCAAAGGGTAAGTTCAGCTCCCACCATGCCCCTCCTCTATTTTACCTCCCTTTCTCCTGGGACCCCATACTCTCTTGCTATATGATATCTCTGCCATAGGATAAGGCTCTCCCTTATCCTATGACAAGATCATCTTAGACTTTCCATCTCCTGAATCATGAGTCAAACCAACTTCTGTTCACTACAAAATACTCAATCTGTGCTATTCTGTTACAAGTGGAGAGAACAGAAAACCCAAGATAGGGCAGAAACATACAGTCCACAGAGCTCTCTAAGACAGGAAAGTCTTCTAGTAGGCAACTCCCAAGACCAACCTAGGCAGTAGGCAAGAGTGAGCGCACTACAGGATGGACAAAGGAGGACTGACTATCCTTTTAAACTTTTTTTCTCCAGGAAAGAAGCCCACCAGCATCCCAGAACACTGTTGTATAACACATAATAAGAAGAATATAGGCAAGATGTAGATTTCAATGAATTGTTGTAAAGAAAGTCTTGGCTACTAGAATGCTCCTGGATAACTTGCAGTTAACCTCTGTTGCAAAAAGACCTTGGACAAAGGTACAATTTTCCAAGAAGAGTTCAATAAAGCACAGAAGAGTATACTGACTAACAGTGGGGCAATGCTGACTACGGACATATATTTCAATGTTCTCTAGTAGGTTGGCTGAATAAAACTTTTCCAATCCTGAGTCTAGCTTAACCTTACTCTTGTTCTCTTCATATTGACTCCTAACAAATAATCTATCCAAATTCTATTTTAGCACCTCTTTCTGGAGACTGTAATACACGGTTATTTGCTGTATTTATATTACTTTAATGGATTTATGCAATGAATAACTAATAACGATAGATACCATGTTTTCTTTTTTTGTTTGTTTGCTTGTTTGTTTGTTTTTTCGAGACAGGGTTTCTCTGTGTAGCCCTGGCTGTCCTGGAACTCACTCTGTAGACCAGACTGGCCTTGAACTCAGAAATCCGCCTGCCTCTGCCTCCCAAGTGCTGGAATTAAAGGCATACGCCACCACTGCCGGGCAACACCATATTTTCTTATTTCTGCATTAATAGTTCACTGTCTGATAAACAGCATCATATATTATATGCCTTCAGCGTCTCATAGATGCTAAAATATCTGGCAAGAAATAATTTAAAAAGCTAGTGGGGACACACACACACACACACACACACACACCACTTACTTGTCCTGAGGAAGTACTGGAGGCAGTGGTGGCCACAGTAGTTCCTATCTGTGTCAAATTTTTAACAGGCGCCACTGTTACTTTCTTCATTAATTGTGAGCTAGAATTCTGGGGGTAAAGGACAAAGATAACACAGTCATTGGCACTAGTACTAGTCATTTTGTTCATTTACTTCTTTTTTGAGAAAGGGTCTCACTGTGCAGGTGTAGCTAGTCTAGATCTCAATACATCGGCCTGGCTGGCCTGGAACTCACACAGCTCTACCTGTCTCTGCCTCAAGGCACATGCCACTACACACCCAGTCAATATTAGTCATTGTAAGTCAGCCAGTATTGTGAACAAAATGAAAAGACTTTCAGCATATTTATTTGGTATATACTGTATTTTATGAACATTCTATACTATAAGCTTAACTGGTCAGTTGATCTGCTGAAATTTCTTAAAGAAGGCAACTGATTCATAAAATAACCTTTTTTTTTTAATATTTTATTATTATATGTAAGTTCACTGTAGCTGTCTTCAGACACTCCAGAAGAGGGCATCAGATCTTGTTACAGATGGTTGTGAGCCACCATGTGGTTGCTGGGATTTGAACTCAGGACCTTTGGAAGAGCAGTCGGTGCTCTTAACCGCTGAGCCACCTCACCAGCCCAACCTTTTCTTTTATAGTAATTCTCCAATTAAGTAACCTCTATAACATTCAGCATTGAAATCTTAAACTTTGGACAGCAAAACTGCTCAAAGAATACAAGCCTGACATCTTGAATATGATCCCCAATTGTTGAAAAGACAAAACTGAGTCATAAAGGTTGTCCTCTGACCTCCCCACTCTGCACACTGTAACATGTATGTACCCACACTCATATACATATATCATACACAAATAATAAAATATAAAATCTTAAACTTGATTTGTCATACAGAAAAAATATAGATTCTTACTTAATATTTAATTATAAACAAAAATCTGTCCACCCACAGCTAAACAAAATTAGAGAAAGGAAAATGTACTACTGACAGAGAAAATAACTAATCCATCAACTTGTATCAAAATTGGAAGGACAGGAAAGATGGCACAAAGGGTAAAGGAACTTTGCCACAAAGTATGATGATCTAAGTTCCATCCTGTCAAGAGAGAACTTCCACAAGTGCAGCCAAGGCATGCACATCACCCCCCTACACATATACACACAAGGCAAACAAATGTAATGATAAAGTTAAAGGAGAAAAGGAAGGAGGAAACAAAGAAAGGAGAAAGGGAAGAAGGCAGGCAACCTTTGACATTGGCTGTCTACCTCAATTGTTCTCTCTGCCTTACTTTTTGAGACACTATTTCTCACTAAACCTGGAGCTCTTGAAGTTGGCTCCCCCAGCTGCCAGCAATCCTCCTGCTTTCAGTACTATGATTATAGGTGCATGCTATCTATGCACCTGGCATACAGTGAGTGTTGGGAGACCAATCGCAAACCCTCAAGCTTGAGTACAAGTACTTTACCAACCAAAATATCTCAACACCAGCATTTTCTAATTAAATAAAAGTATTCATAAGAATATTTTTTTAAACTCACAGACACACTAAATTTCAGTTACATAAAAAAACCAACTACATCTATATAAATAAGTCATGTCAAACAAGGCAAAACTAATGAAATATTAAAGCAGATTTCGGAATTACTTGGAAGTAATTTGTATAATGTATAGATGAAAATGAATCCTTTAAATAGGAGTCTTACTAAATCTAAAGTGAGACAGAGATGAGGAGATGACTCACTCAGGAAAGTGTTTGTTTCATAAGCATGAAGACCTGAGGTCAGTCCCCAACACTGGGTAAAAAGTAAAGACCAAAACAAGGAAAACAGGTGGGCAGTTGCCATGGAGGCAAAGGCAGGAGTGTCCTGGGAGGTTGCTGATCAGTCAGTCTAGTCTATCTATGAACTCCAACCTCAAAAGAGAAACCCATCTGAAAAAAATAAACTGACGCACACCTGAAGAAGATACCCTCTAGCCTGCATACCCCACACAGGACCACACATGAAGGCACAGAAACACATACACACATTCTAAATACCTAACACACAATGGATATTTTCTTTCAGTAGATGCACACTGTCCTTTGACAACAATAAAAATCACTGAGTATGAAGGCACAACTTTCATTATTTTAGCAGTTACCAAGTATCAAATCCAAATTTGCACTGAATTTTAAGATTGAGCAAAATTATCTCAAATTTTTACTGGCAAACATATACATGTTTATAGGAAGATAGTGGCTGGAAACTAAAAAGATTAAGGCAGATTACCGGCACTGTACAGATCTTGACTGTTTGAGTGTTTGCTGGTACTGCTGGTCTTGGAGTTATGTTACTTGTGGTCTTGGCTCCTGTTACAGCTTGCTGAGGAGATACCAGCATCAACTGACCACTGTTACTTTTGATCAAAACTGTTCCTATAATTAAAAGAAAAACAATGGTGACTCCGAAGCGATTAAATAAAACAGAAACATCACATACTGTTGTTTCCCATTTTAACACAGGGAAATGCTTGGAATAAATGCCTAACATATAATGAACTCCATGTTCACTATTTACTATAAGATAGTAAAATGTTTTCATTCAAAGCTACTTAAGCTGAGCATGCAGCACAAACCTGTAATTCTAGGACTAGGAAGCTGAGCCTAAAGGAATACAGGCTTAAGGCCAGATGGGGGTATATAGTAAGAGCCTGTCTTAAAAAAAAAATAGCTATACAAAAATATTTTTAAATCTAAGCCTAAGAAAAAGATACCCCTGAAGGTCAATACTTTCCCTTCATGATACTGACACTACAAATCTACATTAAGATGCACAGGGGGCTGGAGATATCAAGGCTGGCTCAGCAGTACTTGACACTCTTGCAGAGGACTGTTCTAGTCCCTGCACCCATATGGAGTCCTACTACAACCCTCTCTTGAACTCCAGTTCCTGGGAAATGATGCCGTCTTCAGGCCTCTGAAAACACTGCACACAAGTGGTGCACAGACAAAAAACGCAGGCAAAACAATCATACACATAAAACAAAATCTTTTTAAAGATGGTATAGGAACAGATCAATGCTATATAAGGTGCTCAAACAAATAGAATAGAAAACTCCTAAAAGACATGTCATACAGATTGAGCATCACTCATCAAAATGGCGATTTCAAAATTTTAGAATATTTACATAGATTTTTCCAGAACATCTTTAACCTGAAACTATGAAAGCATTCAATATGCTCCAAAATCCAAAACATGACAAGCATAAAACTGTTATAGTAAAGAATGGAATCTACCTAGGTGGAGACACACCATGTCACCTTAAGAGTTAACTCAATTGGACGGATTAAGGATCTAGTAAGGGCCTTGCATAGCAAGACAGGCTCATCCTAAGATAATGCTTTTTTTCTTCCTAGAATTCCTACTCCCTAATGTGGTCCCTCAGGTGGCACACTAAGAATAGTCAGATCCCAAGGACCCTAACTCCAGCTCTTTTATAAGGCATCTCTGTTGGAAGAAAACAGTGGGAAAGACAAAAGTACCACTCAGGTCCACACAGTAGCCTGCTCCTATAGTAAAGATGTCACTTAAAGAGAAGCATGCCACAGTCTTGTCCCCATGCTAAAAATCTTCTTGGAGGAACTGATTTGCCCTCAAAATGCTAAAAAATTAAGTGAAGGAACTATGGCATACAAAAATAAAACCTCTTAATTGAAATGGAAGAAAGATGAAACACAAGGGAATAGAAAACAAAAATAAATATCAAAGTTAAATTCAACTATATCAAAAGTATAGGACTAGATAAAGCAATAGCCAATCATTTGTTATTTTCCTAAGACTTGCCTGAGACTTAAAAATATAGCAAGTTTGTAACTGGGTATTGTAGTTCAGCCCATAATGCCAGCATGTGAGAAGCTGAGAATTCAAGAGTATCCTGACCTATACAGTGAGTTTGAGGCTCAGCTTAAAAAGGTGAAATATATATATATATATATATATATATATATATGTATATATATATATGAAATATGCCACACAACAGCAAATAGAAGAAAGCTAAATTAGTCATAATATTATTAAACAAAACAAAATCAAGAAAAAAATCCTACCAATAGAAAGACAAAAAGGAGTCTGTTGTAATAACAAAGATCACAAAAAATGAGGAAGCTGCAATATTTAAAATACAAATGCACCAAACTGTAGCAGTTGAGACTAGGGCAACCTGAATTTTATGTATTTTGGGCTAGCTTTTCTAAAAATACACTTGGCAACCTTAGATCATTACCTGGCACATACTATGCATAGATACCCCTATCTTAACAATGAACCAAGCAACCTATTAGCAACTTAAACACATGAATCTAGAAACAACCACCAGAGTTTATCACAGGTAACAAAACTACAGAGCCTAAAATACATTTAAAAAATTGTAAGTGAATATAAATAAAAAACTAGTTCCACACTTGTAAAGTCTCCATCTTCACTGAAAGTGTAGAACCAGACAGATCAAGGAAGGGGATATAGATGAAAGTGGAGCATTTACTCTGAAGGACTATGCCTAGCAACACCACCAAACACTCACAGGATACCAATAAGGAAGACAAAGACTTAAAAAGCAGTTTATATCAAGTAAACTTAGCATACATTCAGAGAATATTTTACCCCACAAATTAACTGTAGAGAAAAATATTAAACATGGACTGTTTAAACTGGGAGTGATGGTATATAGCTGTAATCCCAGCACTCGGGAAGTTGTAGAGTAATGACTGCAAACTCAAAGTCAGCTTGGTTTACTTAAGCAAATTTCAGGCCAATCAGTTTTATGTTCGAGCAGGAAGTGCTGGAGAGATGACGCAGAGGTAGGTTAAGAAATGAGTTCAAATCCTAGCAACCACATGGTGGCTCACAACCATCCGTAACGAAATCTGATGCCCTCTTCTGGAGTGTCTGAAGACAGCTACAGTGTACTTACATAATAAATAAATAAATCTTAAAAAAAAAAAAAAAAAAAAAAGAATGCTTGCTACTCTTTCAAAAGACACTGAGCTCATTAGCAGCATCAAGTACTCACATCAGGAGACTCACACTCACCTGGAACTCTAGCTCCAGGGGATCTAAACTCTGAAAGCAATTACACTCAATGTACACATATTCATACAGACAAATAAGACAGAGACTCAATTAAAGATATAAATAAAATCTAAAAAACAAATAAAACACGTAACAAGCCTGATAAACTTAAAAGTACTGAAATCATAGTCCACAGAACAAGCCCTGATAAACTTAAAAGTACTGAAATCATAAATGTGTTGAGCCCAATTACAATAGGATGACAGTAGAAATTAATAACAGGAAAAGAGATGATAAATTTACAAATATACGGATATTAAGATATACATTCAGAAGCCAATAGGAAATTGGAAAATATACATAGATAAGTAACAATGAAAATATGAAATAGCAAGATTTGTGAAGTGTAGTCAATGTAATGTTTACAAGAAAATTGATACTTACAAAAGTCAATCTTAAAAAGATCTCAAATCAGAGCCAGGCAGTGGTGGCACACACCTTTAATCCCAGCACTCAAATTACAGAGAGAAACCCTGCCTGGAAAAATGAATAAACAAACAAAAAAATCCAAAACCATTAACATCCCATAACCTTGTAAAGCAAATAAAGCAAAATAAAAACTAAAACAATTACATGTAAAGAGATGTAAAGATTAAAACAAAGATAAACATAATGTGGAACAGAGAAAATTAGCCCAAAACTTGGCTATTTGAAAAGAGTATCAAAATTGATAAATTTGCAAAGTGTGGTGACACAGGATTAATCTCAGGATTGGGAGGCAGAGGCAGGAAGATGTCTGTGAGTTTCAGGACAGCCATTGCTACATAGTGATACCCTATCTCTAAAACAAAACAAACAAACAACAACAACCTGACATACTAACTAGGCAAAAAGACTCAGAAATTACTATGTGGAACAACCATGGATGCAGTACGAAATTCCAACTTGCCCTTAGCACTCAGTTATATACTCATAGTATGGTCTTATTATTCTTCCCATTGTAACCTCATAGCTAAGTACAGTGGCTGCTCAACAGGCATTCTGTCTGTTTCTGTGCAAACTGTAGAGGAAAAATCCTAAACAACTGTAAATCAATACGCCAGGTAAATTTATAAATGAAAGAGACAAATTCATAGAAATATACAAAGTATTAAGCTTTATCATGAAGAAATAGACAATTTGAATAGAAGTCTAAAACTGTAAATAACAAATCAAAAAAGCATTCATATAATAAGCCTATGTTTAGATGGCTCTATTGGTCAAGTCTACCAAACCCTAGGGAAAAAAAAAATGCTAATACTTGACATCTTCAAGAAAATAACATTCAACTCATCTTGTGAGGTCAGTATCAGCCATACTAAAAACAGGCAGAGATCACAAATTATAAATCCTTTTGAACATGCATACAAAATTTACTGATCAATTATCAAAAACTAAATCTAGTATAATAGCAAAAGTATTATACACAGAATAGGATATGATCTTAAAGGTTGGTTCAATAACTGAACAGTAAGTAAAATACCCTACCAACAGGAACAAAACCCACAAAAAATTTATGAACATCTCACACAGAAGCAGAATAAATTTGACAAAATTCAATGTGCCTTTAAAAAATTTTTTTAATTTTTAATTATGTATGTATGTATACATATATACATACACATATGTATGCATACATATACACAATACATTCAAACAATATGGTTGCTTATCTTCCAAAAGTAATTAAAGTCAAAATGGTCGCTATTAATTGTCTAGTATGGCAACTGCAAAATGCTAATTTCAAGCAGCTATGAATGCTTTCACAATTAAAATCATACCCCAGAAATGATGTAGAACTTACACTAGGCACCCAGAGGCCCCTGATCTGAGGAATTATTTCCTGGAACTACACACTCTTCAACTTTCACACCCAACTCCCACAACACTACAAATACTAAACTAAAGTATATAGTTGAAAAAATAATAAACCAAATAAAGAAATAACACCAGATACATAAATCCCAACACCATTTAACATGAAACACACAAAAAGCCAAGACAACAAAATTCCTTCAAAAATTCACAATTCTTCAGCAAAGACATCTAGTGAGAGTCAGTCAGATGAAACCTCAGAGAACTCAAAACAATGATTAGAAGTATGTTCAAAGACACAAATTAGCAAATGAATAAGGTATGGATTGTGTGAAAACAATATTTCAACAAATCCTTAAAAGGGGTGGGGGGGGTGGGGGGAAATCAACCTGAAATGCTAGAAATAAAGTCAAATCAAGCATTCTACAGAAAGTCTCAGCAATAGAATAGATCAAGGAAAGGACAGAAGACATGGTAGAAGAACTGGAATATCCAGGGACAGAGATATAATAATAAGGAATTATAAGATATTCACAATACTCTGATTTTTAAAAAAGTATGGGTTATAGGAGTGCAAGAAGGGGCAAAATCTTATTCTAAAGGCATAGAAAACATTTCTAAAGAATCATGATGGAAAATTAGCCAGAGTATAAAAAGAGATGTCAATCCAGATATAGTAGATATTTAGGACATAAAGGCCCCAGAGACCCTCAAAACAACACAAACAATTGCTATTACTCTTTATAGCCCATGAGAACTAAATGGTAAGACCCTATTGCTGAAGATATCCCATATTTTGGTTACAAGACATAGAGAAACCAACCTAGAACTGACTTGAAAACACTTCCCTGCTGACTAACTTTCATAGTGCTAGAAGGAACTACTGCAGGCCATAGGAGAGAATTAGCATCAATGGTAATAAAGCAAACCACACATGAGACAAGATGTGCTCAGCATTTGCAATAGTGACATGACAGGTATGACGGTAACCAACTACTTTTGGGTTGGATTTAAGGACAGCTAAACAGGAAGGAATTCATGCCTGGAACTGTAAAATGGTCAAAACCCATAGCTTGGAAAACTTTAGGCCTTGAAGGTAGGGTACCCTACTACTGCTGTCTTGCTGATCAGCCAAGTTTTGGTCTTCTAAATATTTGTTTGCACACATAGATTAGTGCTGCCTTCAATCTTGGACAGAAAAGCTTCTCTTTGCAGTGGTCAGCACTTAATGCCAACTCATAACTGACCAAAGTGTTGGGAATAAGTGCTAGGTAGGCTCAGTCATAAATGGAATATCAGAGAACACAAAGGAGGAGAAAGTGAAATGAATATAAGAGTTAAAAGATGGAGATGAATGCTCAGGATAAAGCTAGTAAGATCAGTGAACATTCTATCGGGTAGTATTAACTGAACTCAATTATGTTAGCTTAAAAAATTACATGAATTTTTTTCACGTAATTGAAGGTAATTTTTCATGTAATTGAAGGAGGGGTGGGCATGGTGGAGTGACCATGGAGTGGAAGGGGGAACTGGGCTGGATCTGATGAAGACACTGTTTACATATATGAAATTGTCAAAGAATGAAAGATATCCTATTTTCTAAAGAAAAAAGTTCTCATACATTAGGTAACAGATTATCTTTCCATTACAATACTTAAGATTTTAAAAATGGACTTCTGGAGGAATCACCATCCCTGACCTCAAGCTGTACTATAGAGTAATATATTGATAAAACTGCATGGTATTGGTACAAACAGGCCGATCAATGGAATAGAATTGAAGACCCAGAAATAAACCTACCTACATAGGGACACTTAATCTTTGACAAAGAAGCCAAAACCATACAGTGGAAAAAAAGAAAGCATTTTCAACAAATGGTGCTGAACTGACAATCTGCATGTAGAAGAATGCAAATTGATCCATATTTATCTTCTTGTACAAAGGTCAAGTCTAAGTGGATAAGGACCTCCACATAAAACCAGATACACCGAATCTAACAGAAGACAAAGTAGGAAAGAGCCTTGAACATATCAGCACAGGGGAAATTTTTCTGAAGAGAACTCCAATGGCTCATGCTCTAAGATCAACAATTGACAAATGGGACCTTATGAAATTGAAAAGCTTCTTCTGTAAGGCAGAGGGCACTATCAATAGGACAAAATGGAAACCTACAGATTGGGAAAAGATCTTTACTATCCCTATATCAACAGAGTGCTAATATCCAAAATATACAAAGAACTCAAGAAGTTAGACTCCAGAGAAGCAAATAACCCTATTTAAAAATTGGGTACAGAGCTAAACAGAGAATTCTGAACTGAGGAATCTTCAATGGCTGAGAAGCACCTAAAGAAATGTTCAACATCTTTAGTCATCAGGGAAATACAAATCAGAACAACTCTGGGATTCCACGTTACACCAATCAGAACGGCTAAGATCAAAAAGTCAGTTTACAGCAAACGCTGGCATGGATGTGGAGAAAGAGGAACAAGCACCCCTCCCTCCCTTACTGGTGGGACTGCAAGCTGGTACAGCCATTTTGGAAATCAATCTGGTGGTTCCTCAGAAATTTAGCAATAGCTCTACCTGAAGACTCAGCTATACTACTTCTGGGCATATATACCCAAAAGATGCTCCACCATATCACAAGGACACCTGCTCCACCATGTTCATAGCAGCCTTATTTATAATAGCCAAAAGCTGGAAACAATCCAGATGTCCCTTAACTGAGAAATGGATACAGAAAATGCAGTACATTTACACAACGGAATACTACTTAGTTATTAAAAACGAGGACATCACAAATTTTGCAGGCAAATGGATGGAACTAGAAAATATCATCCTGAGTTATGTAACTCAGATCCAAAAAGACATACATGGTATATACTCACTGATAAGTGGATATTAGCCCAAAAGCTCAGAATAGCCATGATACAACTCACAGACCATATGGAATTTAACAAGAAGGAAGGCCCAAGTGTGGATGCTTCAATCCCATTTAGAAGGGAGAGATCTGGGTGGGAGAGGAGAGGAGGAGGGAAAAAAGGGGGGCAGGATCAAGTATGGGGGGAGACAGGAGAAAAGCCCAGAGGGCCAGATGAATAGAAATGTGTAGCAGTATGGGGTGGGGTTTGGGGAAAAACCACTAGAAAGTCTCAGACACCAGGGATGTGAGAGGTTCCCAGGACCCAATGGGGACAACATTAGCTGAAATGCCCAACAGTGGGGAGATAGAACCTAAAGAGACCACCTCCAGTAGGTAGACATGTCCCCCAGTTGAGGGATGGGGCCACCCACCAATCTCAAAAATTTTGACTCAGAATTGTTCTTGCCTAAAGGAAATGCAGGGACAAAAAAAACGGAGCAGAGACTGAAGGAAAGGCCATCCAGGGACCTCCCCAAATTGGGATCCATCCCATGCACAGCCACCAAACCCCAACCCTATTGCTGATGCCATGATGTACTTGCAGACACGAGCCTGGCATGGCTGTCCTCTGAGAGGCTCTACCAGCACCTGACTGAGATAGATGCAGATACTCACAGCCAGCCATTGTACTGAGCCTGGGGACCCCTATGGAAGAGTTAGGGGAAGGACTGAAGGAGCTGGCAACCTCATAGGAAAAATGACAGTACCAACTAACCAGACCCCTCAGAGCTCCCAGGAACTATTCTTTCAGGAACTACTTACAAACCAACCAAAGAGCATATATGGGCTAGTCTGTAGCCCCAACTACATATGTAGCAGAGAACTGCCTTCTCTGGCCTCAGTGGAAGGGGATGCAATTGGTCCTGTGAAAACTTGATGCACCAGAGAAGGGGGATGCTAGAGGGGTGAAATGGGAGTAAGTAGACAGAGGAGCACCCTCTTAGAGGTGAGGGGAAAGGGGAATAGGTTGGGGAGACTGTGGGGGGACTGAGAAGGGAGAGAACATTTGAAATGTAAATAAATTAAAATACTTAATTTAAAAAAAGAAAAAAGTGTACTACTATCTAGTTTCTACCTCATACATAATTGTTTTTTGCTTTTTTGTTCTGTGAATTGCTGTGTTTCGATGGCAGAGTCTGATCTGGATGGAATGATTTTTCAGTATTCTCATAATTTGTAAGTAGTTCCTGAAAGAATAGCAAATCTATAAAAATCTACATGCAGTAAGATTCTAACTCAAATTCTATAATTTAAAATACCTGACTGGAAGCTTTTTTAAATCTCTTCTCAAATAACCTAGAGTTAGGAAAAATGAGATAGATAGCAGTCACTCTTTCAAAAGCAGACTAGGAACACAAAACCTTACTAAGCAAACAAAATGTTTCCCTTCAGCATCCGTAAGAAACAAAAGTTACTCTTAGGACCATACAAAATTAGCTTAGTTACATTTTCCTACTGAGTTCCATTAAGATGCCTAAATTGTATTTTTTTCTCTAGGTGCCATGGGCCAAAATCCTCTCATTTTCGCATAATAATTTCCCATACTGAGTTTAAGACTAGTTATATTGTCCTTTTCTCATTCCCTAAATTTATTTTAAGTAAAGTAAAAGACTAGGTTTTAATCACCCTTCATTGATCAAAACAGAGATTGATTTGCCAAAACAGGTTTTTATTTCTCTCTTTAAATTTCACCACTAAAATTAGACACATAAGACTCCAAGTGATTATTACTTTGCATATTTGGTGTTAATTTTATGAATGCATTGATTATTTTTCAAAAATAACAAAAAAATTAAACCCAAAGTAATCTATGGAAATTCAGGAAATCTATTGGATTTCCAAGGGAGAAATGTTTTCTACTTTATTTACAGTTGTATTCATAGTATTTAGCACAGAATCCAGCATATGTTGCAATTATCATTACGTAACAAAATATACTACTGGGTATGTTATCTATCTCCCGCTGAAAATCATAATGTATAACATAACCTAAATGTAAAAACATCTACTTTAGTAAATAATAAAAGATAATAAACAAGCAACATAAATGGACAATAAATGAATTATTAAATAATAAATCATACTGCCATTAAAAATTAAACATTTGGCTCCTGAAATGTCTTAGTAGATAAATGAGCTTGCCACCAAGCCTGAGAACCTAAGGCACCAGTTCTCAACTAGTGGGACAAGACCCTCCCACCAGAGTCACATATCAGATAGCCTGAATTCATAACAGTGGCAAAATTAGTTATGAAGAAGCAATGAAATAATTTTATGGTTGGGGTCAGCACAACATTAGGAACTGTATTAAAGGATCACAGTGTTAGGAAGGTTGAAAGCCACTGTGTTAAGGGATAAAATTCAGTCTTGTGTGGCTAGTGCATCTATCAGTCAAATCATCTACCTAGCCCCTGGGTTTATGATAGGACCTTACTGCATTGTAGGCCATGCTGGCCTCAACCCTGAGGCCATCCTCCTAGCTCAGCCTCCTCACTGGAATTATAGACACCAGCATGGCCTTAAACTCCTGAGTGTTCTAATACAGTAATTGTGAGCCCTCAAACCTGGCTGGATATAAATATTTTCAAAACAAGTTCTATTTAAAGGAAACTCTGAAAGAAGTTAAGTATTCAAAAAAATTTATCTTGGTAAATTAAGAAGTGACACACATTCTTGAGGAACCAACTGTTAATAAGTGCATGGGAATTGTATAGAATTTATAACCTATAGTTAATCAATGTCATTTCATTCTATTGGCTCTTCTGCTACATACCAGTAGAAATTTCCCCAAGCAACTCTTCAGGTACCTCTCATGTTCTTCTACCACTAACAAGTCCTTTAAAAGTTTCTACTCTCTTCTATAGAGCTTCTTCAGTAATATACGGTACACATTTATACTAAAATAAATCTGTATTTAAATCCCCTTTGACTTATATAAGTTACTTGCCTGGCATTGATTGGACAATCATCTATCCTTACAGAGTTCTTTTCCTATTTTGCTATCTGTCCCTTATGAGGACAGAATAAAAGAAATACTACTGTATTAAAAGTGACTACCATGGCAAGCCCTCAGTAAAATAACTTGCTACAACATATCAGCAAGTTTACCACCTTGACAATTTTTTCTATCTTAAATACTTTTTTTTGACTTTCTGAAAAAACTTCAATGATGCTAGGTGGCATGCCTTTAATCTCAACACTCTGGAGGAAGAGGCAGGTGGATCTCTTAGTTAGGCCACCCTGATCTATTGAGTGAATTCCAGGACAACCAGGGCTACACAAAGAAACCAAAGAGGGGGAGGGGAAGGCAGGGCACACATTTCACTGACTAGACATGAATGTACATTGTAGACAATCAGCAAGTAATTTCATTCAAATATATTCACCACTACTTTATAAAACTGTAGACAGGATAGTAACTTGATAGTAAACTGTTAAATATATAGTATCCAATGATATACTGATTTTACCAGTAGAGATACCTTGTGTACCATATAACACTGAGAGAGTTTTGTGAAATGTGTGTAACATAATCTGCTCAGGATGTCCATAACCAAATACAGCATTAGCTCTCAGTCTTAATTAGGGTTACTACTCCTATAATGAAACACCATGACCAAAGCAACATAGGGAGGAAAGGGTTTATTTCCCTCGAAGTTCCAAATAACAGTTCATCATAAAAAGCAGGGCAGGAACCTGGAGGCAGAAGCTGATGGAGAAGCCAGAGGAGTGCTGCTTACTAGCTTGCTCTCCAAGGCTTGTTCAGCCTGCCTTCTTATAGAACCCAGGACCACCAGGCCAGGAATAGCACCATCCACAATAGGCTGGGCCCTCTCACATAATCATTAATTAAGAAAATGCCATACAGGCTTGTCTAAAAGCCTGATTTTATGGAAGCATTTTCTCAATTGAGGCTTCCTCCTCTCTGATAACTTTAGTTTGCATCAAGTTGACATAAAACAGGCCTACACACACCCCTCCCCACTAAAAAAGACCCTCTATTCTTTTGCTAGAAGATATTAAAGAAATCTTTTCAATTAATATTTCCATTTTTGTGTAGCCCTGGCTGTCCTAGGGCTCTCTAAACTAGGCTGGCCTCATACTCACAGAGATCTGCCTGCCTCTGCCTCCCAAGTGCTGGGATTAAAAGAGTGTGCCACCACTGCCAGGCTTAATAAAGGTTTTCTTGGCAGAATTTTGTAGCACCACCAACATGTTCAATTTCCACTTTCTGCTTAGAAAAATTAATGGAAGATAAATTCAAGATATTTTTCAATTAAGGAACAAGTGACAACAGTAAAATATTCACATATGTAAATTATCCAAAAGTAAAACTTTTATGGAAATCATAAAACAGTCCAACAGGGTAATAAGCTTCCAAAGAAAAAGCAAACAAGAGGGCTGGAGAGATGGCTCGCTGGTTAAAAGCCCTGGCTGCTCCTCCAGAGGACCCAAGTTCAATCCCCAGCATCCACATGACAGCTCACAACTGTCCATAACTACAGTTTCAGGGGATCTGACATCCTCACACCAATGCACATGAAATAATTAACAACAAAAAGTGTCTTTTTCTCAGTGCACAGGCGTATCTCTGTGAATTTGAAGGGAGCCTGGTCCACAAGAGCAGTTCCTGGCACAGAGAATCCTGTCTGGAATCCCCCTCGCCTCTCCAGCCCCCAAAGGCAACCAAAGACTCATTAACGCTCACATATCACTTCAAATACAACAGTTGCACAACTCAGATTTGTCAGCCTGGGCACTTGTTCCCTACCAAAAGGATTCTTTTAACTTAAAATTACATTTAAGATGGAACACTTAAGATGGTATAGAACGATTTGACCAGATGCAGTTGCACATACAAGTAATCCTAGCTCTTGTTAGGAGACAAGAATTTAAGGAAATCCACCTCTACACAAGTGAGTTCAAAGCCAGCCTAGGCTACAGGAGATGGCGTCTCAAAAGAAAAACAAAACAAAATGGAACTAATAGCTTCTGTTGTAAATTTACTTTAACTTGCTTAAATTAAAAACCTCTTTGCCTGAAGTTTCAAAAACTTTCTTTTTAAAAAAGGCATCTTTTTTTTTTACTGGTACTTTCTCCACATGAAAATTAACTCTAGAGAGTCCCTATGTCCCCATCTAGATGCCAGCCAATGCCTCCAGGGCGGTCCTGAGAGTGACTCTTCCAGGTCGTGACTGTATCTTGGGTGAAGGGACCGCTTTCTTAAATACGAAATGCAGTTATCAACCTAGAGGTTATATGAATGGTGAGGCCAAATCACTGCCCGCAGACTCGCTGCAAAGTCAAGACTAGGAAGGGCTCTTGGCTCAAGTTCCTTAGAGTTACTGGGGTTGGGGGGATGGGAGGATGCTGGGATGCTGTGTCCCCGAGTCACCTCGGGCGAGCAGGGGTATTCCACATACCTGGAGGAAGCTGCAAATTAGCCGGTAGTTGGATTGTCGTGGTGCCGGGCGTTTTCACGGTGACTATCTGAGGAGCGGGCAGCCTAGGGCTGCCGAGTTTAGGAAGGGCAGTGACAGGAACCACTTTGGTCACTAGAGTCCCCACTGGGGCTGGCAAGTGCTGGGGCGCCACAGACTCCACGCAGACACTGACGGGAGCCTTAGTCACAGGGCCCAGGGCCACCGGGGTGCTCTCCACCCGCACAGGCAGCGCGGCGACCGGAGCCATGGTCACGGCCCCCGTCGCGCTCGAGACTACAGGAGCAGCGGCGCCGGCCGGCTCCGTGAGGCCCGCCGGCATGCCCTCGGAGGCTCAGCGGCAGCGACGCTGCCTTTCCCGGAACTGAGCCGAGGCGAGCCGGGGCGGGCGGCAGGAGATTCGGGTGCAGTCCGGGCGCCGCAGCATCGCGGAGCACACGCGCGCTCCGGGCCCGGCTGGCGACGACACCGCCGGGCACTCCCTCAGCGGCGCTCACACGTGCGCGCTCAGCCCGGGTCCCGCGGCAGAAGCGCCCGGACCAGCAGCTCCCTCGGGGCGTCACTTCAGTTCCCACCCGGGGAGCTTTAACTCGGAGCTTCCCCGCCAGAAATTCAAAAAAAAATCCTACAGACCCGCAGAGTCCGCACGCGACCCACACGCGCTCCTCACAAACCCCGGCGCGGCTCCGCCAGCCATGTTTATATAGCCACGCGGAGCCCTTGCGCACGCGCCCTGCCGGCCCCCGCCGCCCGGGGCTTCCCTGAAGTTCGACCTTCTGATTGGTCAGCGAGAGGAATCGCGCTAGTGACGTCACGAGGGGCGGCTCCCCAGTAGCTCTGAGTCTTGAGCAGAACCTGAAGCTCTGAGGCGCAGGTTCCCGGAAAGTTATCACGTGCGAGCGGCTAGCAGCACCAGGCGACCTGCGACAGGGCGCGCCTTGTTTGCTTGCTTCCTTGCTCCGCTGGCTTGCCCCGGCCTAAGCGCCCCAGAAAGCCTCCACTCGCCTCTCCTAGGATGCTATACATTAAGAAAAAAGTGCGGAGAACTGGTTCTGGACAAGGTGAAATTAAAATAACTCTCGCTTCGGGTTTGTCTGGTTTCTGGGTGTTTCGTTTTGGTCTTGGGTTTTTTTGGTTTGTTTGGTTTTTTTCCCCCCCGGAGTCACTGGAAAGCCTGGCAAATTTTTTCATAACAGTAGACACTGGGAAAATCAGAATAGTGTATACGTTAATAGTTCCTAAAGTATTATTTTAGACTTTAAATACCCAAAACAAACTGGAAATTTTTTCTATTCCTCCTTACTGGCTTATACGTCTCTGTCCACTTTTAGCTTACTTGTTTTTTACTGAATTTTGTTTAGACGGGGTCTCACTATTTAGCCCTAGCTGGCCTTGAACTCAGCGCCTTATCTCTGCTCCCCTAGGGCTAGGATTAAAGGCTCGCTATGCCACCCTGCACTGTAGTTTAGGATGATCTCGAACTCATTCTGACTTGAAAATGTGGTAATCCTGCCTTGGCTTCCTGCATGCCGTGCCGAGCATTTCGTAGCATATTTAAATTGTTAACCGAGCATTTCGTAGCATATTTAAATTGTTAACTGGTTTACATGTCATCTTCCGGAAAACGAGGATAGGTCTTTTGATTCTTAATCTTCAAATTCCAGCTCTAAAATCTTTTTTTTTTGGGGGGGGGGTGAGGGGGGGAAGCTGTGAGGGAGAATTCCGGTAACGGGGTTTCTTTTTCTTTTTCTTTTTTTATTGTTTTTTTTTTTTCCTTCGAGACAGGGTTTCTCGTTATAGCCCTGGCTGTCCTGGAACTCACTTTGTAGTCCAGGCTGGCCTTGAACTCAGAAATCCACCTGCCTCTGCCTCCCAAGTGCTGGGATTAAAGGCTTGCCCCACCATGCCCAGCGAGATGGGTTTCTTGCTGGCTTTCTTGGAACTTCTCTTTCTCCTCTCCCCTCCTTTCCCCTCCCCTCTTCCATCTCTTCCTGAGTTGATGCACAAGTTCCAGGTCAGCCAGGTCTACATAGCTAGACCCTCTCTTAAATAAACAAACAAAAATCATACATTAAATATTAATATTAAAACAACTAGGACTTACTACAGTAAGTAACCTACTGTTATTTCAGAGGGCCTGAATTCAATTCCCAGCAAGCACACCAAACAGCTCCAGATCTGACAAACTGTCTACTGTGGGCACCAGAACTCATGTGCACATGCCCACACAGAGAAACATACATGTAACAAATAAATAATAGAATAGAAAAAAAAATCAGCAAAGCTTAACGTCCACCAAAATTAAAAAAACAAACAAAACAAAACAAAAGGATACTTTTCAAAGAGTTCTGAGAGAATCCCTTTGCCTCTCCCTGTTATACAATGTAAGGTTACAATAAAAAGATGACAGTTTAGGAAGCCACCTTTATCAGACACCAATTCTGTCTTTTTCTTGGATTTCCCAGACTTCCTATGATAGTTGGCTAGGTTTCTGTCACAATTGTTTATTGGGGGGGGGGGGATGCATACCACAGTGTGTGTGCAGATGAGGGGAGTCAGCTATCTCCTGCAACCATGTGGGTCCTGGTATTAAACTCAAGTCTTTAGTAAACACCTTTACTAGCTAAACCATTGCACGGATGTAGACTAGGATTTTGTTCTAGCTTCCCAAATAACCATCAATCTCATTTCAGTTTGTAGTCTTCTCCATCTCTGTAAACCTTCTGGATATTACCCACTTGATATAGAAATCTCCATACATGCTTCTTCCGCTGTATGTCTCACATACCTCATCCAGTCCAAGTAAAAACTCTGTTCATGCTGTGTGAGACAGTGAACAGAGGTAGGAGGATGGAGAGCTCAAGACCAGCTTTGCCAGTCCTTGTCTCAAAATAAACTAAACTTATCTGCAGTTCAGTTCATTTACATCTCTCTCCATCTCCCACCCCAAACAGTCTACAGTTTTCTAGATGATATTGATGCTGACTTCCCCCAAAAAAGGATCTTACACTGTCTGACAGAATTCCTTGGCATCAATATATTTAATAAACATTTGGTAAGAGATTGGATTAAATAAAGCCAAGCAACATTTAAGCAAAGCAAAAACAGTGGTCGCAATTTAAATTTTAGTAATGTTCATCAAAAGCTGAGTAGTGAGTTAGCCTTGATTTTTCTCCCAGCATAACCACCACACCCAGCTGTTTCTTTCCTCCTTCCTTCCTTCCTTCCTTCCTTTCTTCCTTTCTTCCTTTCTTCCTTTCCATTTTTTTTCTCACCTTTGGTGAAAGTTAACCTCATGCTAGGCGAAGGAAAGGCCACACCCACAAACAGTGGCAGCACATACTTTGTAGACCATGACTTTTTTTTTTTTGTATTTTAACTACTGAGCTGGATGGTTTTGTGTCAGCTTGACACAGGCTGGAGTTATCTAAAAGGAAGGAGCCTCAATTGAGAAAATGTCTCCATAAGCTGCAGCTATCGAGCATTTCTTAATTAGTGTTGATGGGGGAGGGTCCAGCCCATTGTGGGTAGTGCTATCCTTGGCTTGTGCTTGAGTTCTAGAAGAAAATTGGCTGAGCAAGCCATGAGGAGCAAGCCAATAAGCAGAACTTCTTCATGGCCTCTGCATCAGCTCCTGCCTCCAGGTTCCTACCCTTTTTCAGTTCCTGCCCTGGCTTCCTTCAATGATGAAGGGATATGGCAGTATAAGCCAAATAAACACTTTCCTGCTTTACTTGCTTTTAGTCATGGTGTTTCATTGCAACAATAGAAACCCGAACATGCCAGGCGTGGTGGTGCACACCTTTAATCCCAGCACTCGGGAGGCAGAGGCAGGCGGATTTCTGAGTTCGAGGCCAGCTTGGTCTACAGAGTAAGTTCCAGGACAGCCAAGGCTACACAGAGAAACCCTGTCTCGAAAAAAACAAACAAACAAAAAGAAACCCAAACATTTCTCTTTCCCTGTCCTCACTCTGACACCTCCCATGTCCCCCTCCCCAGTCTCCTTCAAATTCATGGCCTCTTCAGTTGTTACTACATGCATGTATGTATTTGTATATACACATACATCCCCAAATAGAACATGTTGAGTCCATATAGTGTTACTTGTAGGTATGTTTTCAGTGCTGACAATTGGGCACTGGACAACAATTGTTATGCTTGTCCCTGGGGTGAGCCAGCCCTCTGGCTCCCAGCTTTATTGAGTTGCTGTAGTTCTTTGTGTAAGCTTGAGGCCTCATGAAATTTCCCTATCCACACTGGTGTCATCCTGGTTCAGCTCACATTTGGGCAGTCATGTGGGTGAGATTTTTATGGATGTAGCTCCTGACACTACTAGGAGACATAATCTCAGAGTATTTTTAATCCTCTGGTTCTTGCAATGCTCCCCGAGCCTTAAGTACAAACGTGATTTGTATCCATTGGGACCAGGATCCACAACTCTGCATTTTAGTTGGTTGTGGTATTCCATAGTGGTATCTAACTGTTGCAAAGGGAGGTTTCCTTGATGAGCGGTGAAGACTACACTTATCTGTGAGTGTAAGGACAAATGTTCCGAGATTGTCCCTAGGGATTAATCTGGTGGAGTAAATTAGTTGCAGGCACTACAATAGGATGATTTCAGCAGCAATGAGTCGTTAGAGTTCCAGTACCAGGCATGGTCCCCCTCTAGTAGAGCTGTTCTTAAAAGAGGTTTTGGCTACTGCCAAGTTTTCTCTCTTGCAGCTTTCCATACACTTTCTTTGTGGTGTATATTTGGTATTTTGACTATGATATGCCATGGAGATTTTCTTTTCTAGTCTTCTCTGTTTGGTTTCTGGGTGCTGCTTCTTAAATCTGTATGGGTAGGTCTTTCCTCAATTAGGGGAAGTTTTCTTTTATGATCTTGTTGAAGATCTGGTCTATGCCATGGACTTGGAATTTTTCTCCCTTATTTATGCCTATGATTTGAAGGTTTGGGTTTGGGTTTGGGTTTGGGTTTTTGTTTTGTTTTGTTTTTCATTTCCTATGTGTTCTTTTGCTGTGTGTTTTAAATGTTTTCATGTTCATTGATTACTTGGTCTAGATCTTCTGTCTTATCTTTAAAATATGATATTCTGTCTTCTGTTTGGCTCATGTTATTTGTAAGGCTTCCCCTTTGAGTTTTCTAGTTGGGGTGGTGGATGTTTCAACTCTTCATTTTCCCCTGAGTCCTCATCAGTGCCCCCATCTCTACTGAGTTCCACTCTTAAGTCCTCACTGGTCCCCATCATTCTTTATTCCATCCATCATCAACCTCCTGTATCTTGGATGTCACTCGTATGTTTATTCTCCTTTAACTTTTTCTCCTTGACTTTACTGAGCTGTTTCTTTCTATCTTCTTTCAACTCCTCGATTTCTTTGTGAAGGCTTATGACTGTTCTTTTAATTTATTTGTCCTGGAGTTCATCTAGGTAATTCTCATTGGCAAACATTTCTATAGGACTGATAGCTTTGGGGAGAAGATACTGACTTCATCTGTCATATTGTTGCTATTCCTGTGATGATACAGGAGCATGTGGACTTTCTTTGTTGGTTTTAAGTTAGTTGTGGATAGAACAGTGTGGGGAAAAAGAGAAGTAGGGCCAGGTTGGGTGGAAAGAGGTTGGAAGTAGCTTGAGTGGAATGCAGTCAGGTGGGCAGACAGGACTGGGCTGGTATTCAGGATGTGCTTCCTGTTTCAAGCTGGGCATATGGATGCTGATAGGCCGGAGTGAAATGGTTATGTGTGGTGTGAGAGAATCCTGTGGTATGGCAGATACTGTCTTAACTCTGGAGTTCCTCTGCAGTGAAGGCAGGGAAGTCAAGACTAAGCTTATACAATTGTAGACCCAGGATAGATCTTGTAAATTATGAAAAAAAAAATGGATAAAAGGTCAGGATTAACCAGCAGACTAGACCCTGGAGAAGGATGTGGGAAGTCTACATATGCAGTGGAATGGTAGAGGCAGTGCAGAGTTCCTGAGGGTAGATGAAGGTATGACAGGGCCAGGGAGAAGCCTAAACGTTGGCTCAGATGAAGGAGAATGTGGTAGGACTAAGCAAGAATAGAGATTTGGGACCCTGCAGAAGAAGCCTGGAGGGCACTACTACCAACAAGGTGCAGGTGGCCAGACTGGGCATGCGCATTCTTACACATTTCTTTCTACAGTTTGCTTTATCATTTATCTAATGATGGGAAATTTCATTCTCTTATTCCCCAAAATATACCCCACTGGCCTGAATTTGGAGTTCAGTAGTGATAGAGTTACATTTCTGTAAACACTAAAGCAGAATGCTTGGGAATAAAATGATAAAGTTGTCTCTAAATATGAAAAGAACAAAGGAAAACAATTAGTTGATTTTATTATGATTATCTGTTAATATTTTTAAACATAATTGTCTTAGGGTTTCTGTTGTTATGTAGAGATACCATGACTACATCAGCTCTTATAAGAAAAACATTTATTTGGGATGGACATATAGTTCAGAGGTTTAGTCCATTATCATCATAGTAAGAAGCATGGAGGCACACAGGCAGACATGGTGCTGGAGAGGTAGCTGAGAGTTCTACATCTGTATCCACAGGCAGCAGAAGGAGAGAGACACTGGGCCTGTCTTGAGCTTTTGAGACCTCAAAGCCCATTCCCTAGTTACACACCTCCTCTAACAAGGCTACACCTCCTAATACCTCTTAATAATGCCACACCCTGTTGACACTCAAACACATGAGTCCATGGGAGCTATTCCTATTCAAACCACCACACTAATGATACTGAAGCATACTTCTTCTATTTGTATTTGTGTGCGTTGAGTGTGCATGTAAGTGGTACAGATGCCTTATGCCTTTGAAATAAAGCACATGTCATTAAATGTTCAGATATCCTGAATAAAATAAAACTGCGAACAAATGCAAAATTACTTCCAGTAATTCACTATTGGGAACATACAAAAAGAATACAGGGTAAACTGGGTAAATCCAAAGGCTAAAGTTAAAATTACTGAATGAACAAACTAAATTATTCTTACTGTTCGTTTGAACTTCCAAGCACCTAAAATATTTTCTGGAAATCAATCAAAGTTTACTGTTCTGGGACTGGTGAGATGCTTGGCTCATCATCAAATAAAGATGCTTGCCACACCAGCCTGACCACAAACGTGAACCCACACAAAGCAAGAAGCAAACCAATTTCACACAGTTTTTCTACCTCTTAATGTGTATCGTGGCTCATGTGCCCCTACCTCTATCATATACACAAACACTAATAACAATAATTAATAACAAAATTTTAAAGTTTAAAAGGGAATTAAGACAAACTAAACATGAAGTCTGCCTGAGAAAATCTTCCCGAGGCTAAGCTTCGATTGCGTTTATCAGCATATGTCTTCACAGGAGATACTTGGAACCCAGTTTATCAGCATATGTCTTCACAGGAGATACTTGAAACCCAGTGCATGGTGGTTTTTCCATCCATGGCATATCATTTAAATACCTTCTGCAACAAAGCACTCTTACAACATGATGTTCTGTCATTGTTCCTTTAGAAAAGAATATGGCCTAAACATTTTTAAAAGGGTTAACTATGTAACCCACTTCCTTTTATTTTTATTTTTTTATGAGACAGGATTTTACTGTGTAACCCTGACTGACTTCAAACTCAAAATCATCTTCCCTCAATTTCCCAAGTTCTACAATTATAGGTGAATGCCACTAGGCCAAGATATCACTTCCATTTTTATGCCTCCATTAATGGTTTAATACTCTCAATCACTAAAGCTGTTCATTATTTAAAATGTAATATTGTAAAGATTTATTTCTATTTCTATATGTTGAATCTGTCTATATGTATGTATGCAACATGTGTGTATATGCCTGCAGGGGCCAGAAGACACTCAATTCCCTGGAGGTGGAGTTCAGGCCATTGCCAGCTGCTCAGTGTGGATAAGGAAACAGAACTTGATTCTTCTAGAAGACCAGCACACACTCTTTTCTCTTTAGACATCTATGCAGCCACAGATAATACCTCTTAAAGAATGAACAGAGGGAGCTGGTGAGATGGCTCAGTGGGTAAGAGCACCCGACTGCTCTTCCGAAGGTGATAAGTTCAAATCCCAGCAACCACATGGTGGCTCACAACCATCCGTAACAAGATCTGGCTCCCTCTTCTGGAGCGTCTGAAGACAGCTACAGTGTGCTTACATATAATAAATAAAATAAATCTTAAAAAAAAAAAAAAAAAAAAAGAATGAACAGAAATTGGGAAGCATGGTAATGTATGCCTTTAATCGCAGACAGAGACAGAGACAGAGATTTCTGGGGGTTTTTTGGGTTTTTTGTTTTTGGATTTTCGAGACAGGGTTTCTCTGACCAGGCTGGCCTCGAACTCAGAAATCTGCCTGCTTCTGCCTCCCGAGTGCTGGGATTAAAGGTGTGTGCCACCACGCCCGGCTTTTCTGAATTTGAGGCTAGCCTGGTCTGCAGAGTGGATGGTCTGAATTTGAGGCTAGCCTGGTCTGTAGAGTGGATGTACATTTTCCCCAGGCTGTTCGTAGCCCCTGTGCAGTTTTACTGAACCTTTGAAGCTGGGCAACAACAGGTCCCCTAAAACTAGAGTGACAGACAGTTTTGAGCCACCATGAAATGAAATGTAGCATCTAGAAATGCAGAGACCATCTCTGATGTTAGCCTTCCTCCTAGCTAAGCCCTGAAATGATATGTAGCACTGTATGGTAATAGACAGAGTCTTCAAAAATTTCATTTCTAGCTTTTAATTCAAACTGAGATACATACAAATCACAAGGCAACAATCCTCAGCAGTCTCATGTCCAGCCTCAGCCGTTTGTGAGAACGCCCCCTTGTTACCTAACCCTGAGCCCTCCTAACTGTAGAGTAGATGCTCTTAACCATCTCTTCAGGGCACTCCTCCCACTTCAATTGGTACAATGTCTCATGTACCTCAGGCTAGCCTGCATTAAATAAGCTGAGGATGATCTTAAATTTCTGCTCTTCCTGCCCCACCCTCTAAATGTTGGGTGTTGGAATTTCTTTTTTAAAAGAATAAATTAGTTATATTAAAAATATGTGTGTGTGTGTGTGTGTGTGTGTGTGTGTGCGTGTGCGTGTGTGTGTGTGTGTGTGTGTGTGTGTGTGTATTGTGTGCCATGTGTGATCTGGTTTCCTTAGAGGCAGGAAGGTGGTATAGGATCCTGTGGAGCAAAAGTTGAGCTGCTTGATATAGGTCCTGAGAACTAAACTCAAGTCCCCTGGAAGGAGTAGCATTGAGCTATCTCAATATCTCAGATCAGTCTGGAGATAGAATTTTAATTAAAAAAAAGAACTATAGCTTAGCACCTATAATCTCAGCACTCTGACAGTGGAATTCAATCCTCAGATGTCTATAGTAATTAATGCTCAAGAATAGGCTGGGCTGCAGGAAGTCCTGTCTGGAGAAAAATGTTAGCTGGTAGCAAATGGTTAACTGTTAAAAAGAATGAGTGTCTGTATGTAACAGGTGAACGGCACCAAAAACTACTGCTGTACTTTGAGCACATTCATCCAAAGCCACTCGATGAGAATATACCCCTGGATGCAAGTGTCGAAAAGTGAGATGAGGAAGTAAGGGGTCCCGCAGGAACGGACTCATGCCATGTTAGGAACGTGCTATCTATCCAGTATGAGGGGTCTTGTTTGTCTGTTTTGTTTTATCTTGGTTGCATTTGTTTGTTATTTCTGTGTAGTTAAGAACATGTAAGCAACACGGGACATTGATGGTCTTTAATCCCAGAACTTGGGAGGCAGAGGCAGGAGGATCTCTGAGTTCAAGATCAGCCTGGCCTGCAGACTGAATTCCAGGACAGCCAAGGATACACAGAAAAATCCTGTCTGGAAAACAAACAAACAAGCAAACACATGTGAGCCTCAGCCTCCCTGGGATTACAGGTGTGTACCACCAACTGTGCCTTGAGTTAGTCTGTGTGCTACAGAATATAAAATGGCATCAGTGTCCAGAGTTGAGATCCAGACCCCTTGAAAGAGAGGTTGACAGTGCAAAAAGATAAGCCACAGGCAATGGAATGATGTATATAGATAAATATTTATGAAAGGGGTACGGAGTGCACATTCCCTAAGAATATAACTTGTATCTCCACACTAAATAATGATGGAGGGCTGGAATCCAGAAACAGTACTTACCTGTGGCTATAGCTCTGCACTATCACTCAGCGCCCTCTATTGACAAAGCTTAACATTTCGCCAGCTAACAACAGAAAGACTTTCTCAAGTCTTGGCCCTGCTCCTCCATCACAGAAGAGGGCACAGGGAAGCAGGCTTGTAGTAGAATCCAGAACTTCATAAATAGCCCATGTGTTACCAATATTGTATACCTCAAATGCTTTTAATTAACAAATATGTTTTCAAAGAATAATGAGAACAGCATTGTCTCACATTTGTT
Source organism: Mus minutoides (assembly GCA_902729485.2). Taxonomy (NCBI): domain Eukaryota; kingdom Metazoa; phylum Chordata; class Mammalia; order Rodentia; family Muridae; genus Mus; species Mus minutoides. Next base: position 306,450 of record LR750175.1, on the reverse strand, counting down.
ACAAACATCTTTAAGCCTGGCATAACAGCAGCTGGATCTTTACCTTGGCATTCCTTGTGTTTTAATGTTATTTTGGTTCGAATACATGAAGAAAATCTGGCCTTTAGTAGATATGTCGTTGATAATGGAAAGAGTATTTCAATATACTTCTTATATTATGGTGGATAACCAAAACTTGGCAAGTAGTAGTTTTTTAAAAGATGGGTGGCAATACGGAAATTGAAATATCAATCATATTTTTATACTCAGCTACATTACAGTTCTTTAGTTACATCTCTTTCTTTTGGGTCTCGGCTTATGATTGTGAAATTGCTGCCCTTCCATCTCAGTCCCCAGATTGCTGAGACAATGGACGTGCACCACCACATTCAGCTATGTTACTGACGGGAGCATTTACTCAAGCACTCTAAGATGTATATTGGGAGAATATTTCACTATCCAAAGCCCATATAGTAGTACACTCGTGCCCGAGGTTTCTTTTCAGCAGCTTCAGTTACTCAGAATCAACTGTAACTCAAAGAATTTTAAATGGAAAGTTCCAGAAACAATGGAAAGTTTTAAACTGCTCTCCTACCTAGTCTGTGAATCACCACCTTGTCTGGCATGTCCTCACTATATATGCTTCCTGTGCATTAGTCACTTAGCCATCTCTGTTACCAAATGAACTGGAGGCAGTGGCACAGTTCTTGTGTTGAAATAACCCGAATGCTGTAGCCTAAGGTACACCCCCAGCCTGACTCACTCTGTCCATCTCAGATAATTGCATATTTTATCATTCCATCACAAGAAAGGTAAATGTAGCAGGCATTATAAGAGGTGCTGGTTGCTTTAGTTACTCTTCTTGCTGCTGTGGCTATACACTTGACAGAAACCACTTGAAGGAGTAAAGACTTATCATTTAGTGCAGAGTTTCAAGGGGTCCCAGCACATCATTGTGGAAGAGGCTAAATGGTGCTCATGGTGACCCGATCCTCTGACAACAACCCTTCCCATGTTCGTGACCAGGAAAGAGAGTACAGACTAAAACCAAAGGCATGTACAATCAACTTTCAAGACCCCACCCCGAGTGGCCTACTTCTGCCTGATCAGCCATCAACACCCCCAAAGGCTCTACAACCTCAAAAACAGTGGCTTAATCTAGAGACCAAGTGTTCAGACATAGGAACCTGTATGAGAGAGTTCTCTGATCATATTGGAACAGAAGAAGGTATTCCAGAGACCAAGTGTTCAGACATAGGAACCTGTATGAGAGAGTTCTCTGATCATATTGGAACAGAAGAAGGTATTCCAGAGACCAAGTGTTCAGACATAGGAACCTGTATGATAGAGTTCTCTGATCATATTGGAACAGAAGAAGGTATTCCAGAGACCAAGTGTTCAGACATAGGAACCTGTATGAGAGAGTTCTCTGATCATATTGGAACAGAAGAAGGTACTTGAAAGGCCACATTTTCATACCTTTAATTATATTGTAGTTAATTTTAAAATTTTATTTTATGTCCACTGGAGTTTTGCCTACATGTATGTACGTGAGAGGGTTTCAGATCCTGGAGTTACAGACAGCCATGTGGGTGCTGGGAACTGAACCCAGGTCCTAGAGAAGCAGCCAGTTCTCTTAACTGCTGAGCCATCTCTCTAGGTCCCTATACTGTTGTTAATTGTTCTGTCTTAATATTGATTATTGTTGATCTCTTATTGTGCCCAATTTGCATAAGGATTTAGTCACCACTGGGGCTAGGAACAGATCACCTGGGAAAAAGGATTTTCTGTGTTTCTCCATAATATCCATCTCATGGTTGTTAAAAAAAAAAAAAAAAAAGACTTATCCAGGTATATCTTTTTTTTTTTTTTTTTGGTTTTTCGAGACAGGGTTTCTCTGTGTAGTCCTGGCTGTCCTGGAACTCACTTTGTAGACCAGGCTGGCCTCGAACTCAGAAATCCACCTGCCTCTGCCTCCCGAGTGCTGGGATTAAAGGCGTGCGCCACCATGCCCGGCTTATCCAGGTATATCTTGAGTAAAGTGAATTCATTAAGGGTCACTTACAGGGATGGCTGTGGTTTTCCAGAGCCATCAACACTGTCACCATCCCCGACCATACTATGTTTTATAAACTACCGCAGAATTGTGCAAACCTGGGATTACAGTGCACCTCATGTTAGAGGTGTTTACAGCTCCCGGAGGTGGGAACTTCTGTGCTCATGCAGACTCCATCCTCGCTTTTATCAGGATTGTGCTGTCTCAGGCTAACGCCATCTCACTGCGGCTTGTTTGCTGTATTGGAGTTTTCTGCTAGTAATGGGAGGCTGTCTGTGTTACTTTTCCTCTGGCTGTGTTATTGTACTCTACCCTTTCCTCTGGCTGTGTTACTGTACTCTGCCTGTTACATTCTTTATGCACCCCCCATGCTCCCTGAGCACTGAAGAAGTTGTCTTGTGTTCATATCCTGCTGAGAGTAAAGCACTGAGCTCCAAGTCCTCAAGCACATACATATTTTTATATAAACACAAATCAAGAGTGATGCCTCCAGCCACAAGAAGTATGAATAAAGCTATTCAGCTTTTTCAATGTCCATACCACAATGCTGAAGGTGCTTAGGGCTAAGCAATTATTTTTCACTTTTCCAATTCTATGATAGTGACTGAGGAGCTGTCACATCATCCCAGCAATTAAATAATTAAAGCCATACAGCTTTGTTACCTTTCACAGATAGAAAGTACAAAGCACCACTTCCATTCCACCCGCCCGTGCCCATCTCTAGTGTCGGAACACTCAGGTAGAGTCCTGTGGCTATGGTGTGCAGAGTGTGTCCCGGAAGCACTCCTGAGAATGTCTTACTACAAAGAAGATATGAGCAGAATCACCTGGAGTAGAAAAGTAGTTGCCTACCTCAAAATAAGAATGTTTTTTCACTTTTTCTGTCCAAATCTCTATATCCATCTGTAGTTGCCTAGTGTCATCTGTTTTTGGAAACTGCCTTTGCCCCAGTGTTCATCAGCCTATGTGGTCTATACATTAGTAATGTAGTCTATACATTTATTTACATGGAATCTTGACTCTCTTGTCAGAAAAGCAACTAAGTGTGTCTGTGTATGTCAGCGTTATCTGTAATGTAAGATCATCTATCTACCTCTGGTTCAGGATGCACTATATATGTGTGTCTTAGTTAGGGTTTTGCTACTATGAACAGACATCATGACTAATGCAAGTCTTATACAGGACAACATTTAATTGGTGCTGGCTTACAGGACAGAGGTTCAGTCCATTACCATCAAGATGGGAGCATGGCAGAGTCCAGACAGGCATAGTACAGGCAGAGCTGAGAGTTCTACATTTTCATCTGAAGGCTGCTAGCAGAATACTAGCTTCCAGGCATCTAGGATGAGGGTTTTATAGCCCACACCCACATTGACACACCTTCTCTAACAGGGCCACACCTTCTAACAGTGCCACTCCCTGGGCCAAGCATATACAAACCATCACCATGATATGATATGTCCTTCTTTCTTTTTTCATTCCTCTCCATTGGTGAACTACTGTTCTGTCTTCATTGTCTTTCATAAACTTACCAAAAGAGCACTGAGTTTCCTATAATTGCATGTCATAGCATACCAATATATCTTAAACCCTGACACATTACTTCTGACATGCTGTCAACATTGTTTCATTTTTTCCATATAAAAAATGTCTAGAGCTGGAGAGAAGGTTTGGTGGTTATAATTGCCTACTGCTCTTCTAGAGGATCCAAGGTCTGCCTCTAGCATCGTTATCTAATGGCTCACAATCATTTGTAACTCCTACTCCAGGGGATCTGATGCCTCTGGATCTCATGCATTCACATGAGCATGCTCATTCAGAGGCATATAGACATATAATTAAAGATATGTATTCCAAATTTTCTGCAATGAAGATATAGTCAAGAGATCACATAGGCACGCATACACAAGTTATATTTGTTTATATAACTTGTACATTTATGACAAAATGAAACAAGCAAATCCATCAGCTTGTCCAGAGCAAAGCACCAGACCTTGGCATTACCACCATTTGGATTTCTAGGAGAGTTTTTTATACATGTTTTCCTTGTTTCATGAGATGGGACATTACATTCTGCAGAGAGCTGGCCAAGATAACAAGACTTTAGGATGACCTTGAAAAGTAAAACTATCAGTACAGTCAAAAAAATGCAGACTAATGAGAAAGTACACAAAGAGCCCCCAATGATGTTGAAGTATTAACTCAGTATTTGCACATCGGGATGCAAATGACATCTGTGCCCCTGGAGAACTGGGGAGATGGCAAATGGCTACTTTGGTTTGGAGGGCTAGGTGGGAGGAGAGGAAAGAAAAAGATGAGGTGGTGGAGGTAAAGGCTGGACAGAAGACTTGCCATTAGATCAAGTTGAAGCAGGCTAGACTCCGAGTTCCTAAGATGCTCTCTTTTAACCATTCTGCCTAGTCAGCGATCCTGGAGAAAACTATTACCTGCATGTCCCTTCAGTACTGGAGGTAGTCATCAGAGAGGAAGGAGCCTTAGTTAAGGAAATGCCTTCTTAAGATATAGCTGGAAGACATTTTTGTTATTAGTGACCAATGGGAGAGGGCTCAGCCTCTATCCCTGGGCCTATGGTTCTGGGTCCTATGAGAAAACTGGCTGAGCAAGTCATGGGAAGCAAGCCAGTAAGCAGCACCCCTCCATGGCCTCTGAATAGGCTCCTGCCTACAGGATCCTGTCATTTGAGTTCCAGTCCTGACTTCCTTTGACAATGAACTATGATGTGGAACTGTAAGCCAAATAAATCCTTTGCTCCTAACTTTTTTGTCATGGTGTTTCATGGCAACAATAGAAACTCTTAAGACATTTAGCTGGAATTCTTCTGTAAGGGTCGATTGCCCTCTGGACAGGCGGCTTCAGGTGTCTCACTGTATTCAGTTGGGGCCACAAACTGATCATAAAACTGTCCTGCAATCTGTACTGTTTTCAATAATTATAGCCTTAGGAGTTTGGAGGCATCTCATATTCACTCTGCTGACAAAATTCACCAAGGAGGCATGTTGATCCATAGCACATAGAGGAGGACGGCCACCTCAGGAATGATCCACTCTGACTCATCTTGGTTGAGTTGCAACATGTGAGTGTTCTGTGACTTTCTTGGGAAGCTATGAAAGTAACAGTAACATTAGCCTTTAAACTGAAGCAATACCAGCTCCCAAAGAATCACTCAAATTCATCAAGATGATTAAAATGAGTTCATTAAGGTTTACTAGTCAGAGCAGTAGACAACTCTGGATGCCCCCCCCCACCCTGCCCACTTACCAAGATCCTGTTTTAGAGGGCTCTGAGTTCACAGAAAAACTGATTCAAACATGGACTACAAACACTACCTAGTGTGGTGATTACAGACTGAAATATCATGAGGCAAAACAAAGCTAGACTCTGGAAAATTATGTATGGACTCTATCCTTGCCCTTATAAATTCTAGCAATGTCAGAGAAGAGAGTGTCAGCACAGGATAATTCCTTTGCTACTGCTTGCTATATAAAATAACTTATTGAAGCCTTACCCTGAAGTGGAGTCACTGACTATAATTCAGACTTTGTCCCACTGCAAAACCTGCTAATCTCAGTGTGTGTGTGTGTGTGTGTGTGTGTGTGTGTGAGAGAGAGAGAGAGAGAGAGAGACAAAGTTAAAGATAGCATGAATTGGTCTCAAAACTAGGTATGTAGCTGAGATGACCTTGAATTTCTATCTTCCTATACCTCCATCTTACAAGTATTAAGAATATAACCAGGTGCCATTATTCTGTTTATTGTAATGCTGGGGTACCAGCTAAGGTACACTCCCAACCTTCTTTATTTTGGAGACAAGGTCTTAAAGAGTAAGATTGGTAATTCCTTCTGTCCCAGCCTCCTGGATAGCTGCGATTATCAGCTGGCCTCACTAGACCCATACTTCCTTGAAATTTTGGTCGTTGCTAATAAATAAGGTTAGCTGTTCTCCTTGAAGAGACAATTTATTATCGTTATTTCAGAAACAGTAAAATATATTTTGTCTCTCGGTGGATCTTTTCAATGCAAAATGGTGGTTTATTAAAAGTACTTAACCCAACTAAAAATTCAAACAAGTACATAAATGCTTCTCTTCGAGCTTGTCTTCTGTGATGTGTTCTCCATATATTACACAGGATTGAAACACGTCATTTTTACTGATTCAACAATATTTTTTAAAAATATAACCATGTTTTGACAAAAGCTGTAAATTAAAGAAAATGAGCCAAGCATGGTGGCATACACCTTTAATCCGAGCACACCAGAGGTAGAGGCAGGTGTTATCTCTGTGTGAGTTCAAGGCCAGTCTAGTCTACAAAATGAGTTCTTGGACAGCTAAGCTGTAACACCAAGAAACCCTGTCCTTGTCAGACATCAATGGGAGGAGAGGCCCTTGGTCCTGTGAAGGCTCGATGCCCCAGTGTAGGGGAATGCCAGGACATGGAAGCGGGAGTGCGTGGGTTGGTGAGCAGGAGGAGGGGTTATGGGATAGGGGCTTTTTAGAGGGCAAATGAGAAAGGGGGATAACATTTGAAATGTACATAAAGAAAATATCTAATAAAAATTCTCTCTGCAAAAGAAAAACACACATAAAATAATCTAAAAGTGGCGGAGGACCAAGACTGATCTTTGGAGCTCCCTGCATTGTTGGTGACAGTCCTCAGCTGAGGTTGGAGATGGGTGTGAGTGAGTCCATAGACAAAGGCAACAGAAGCTCTTGCTGACAAACAGGGACCCAACATAGGATGGCAGGCCCTGCCTTCTTCCACGTGTGCTTCTATGCACATTCACAGTCTGGTGGCTGGTGCCACTCACAGGAACTAAGGCCCCTTCAGCTCCTATGGAACTGTCTCTGTACACTCCAAAGATACTCTGAGAAAACTGCCTACTAGGTATTTCCTGATCCAGTACAGGTGGCAATCAAGCTTAACCGCCACATCTATCATTCACTTGGAGAACTTACTAAAAACAAAACCAAAAACTTCTCTCCACTGTTTTTCTCATTTTTAACAGATTCAGTCTTATGCTATAATGAGGAAACAAATCTTAGCGAGAACTTATATTTTTATTGTTGTTGTTTGTTTTGAGACAGTGTGCCTCACAATGCGGCTATGATTGTGCTGGCACCGATCTTGTACACCAAGATGACTTTTAACTTAGAGAGACCCACCTACACCCAGCCACATTACTTTTTAATTAGTAAGACTGGAAAGAACTGGTATCTGATTTTGGATTTTCAAGATTTACATGAATGGATTTATCGTATTCACTGAGGTTTACTAAATATCTCCTATGTTCAGGGCACTATTCCAGGCACTGGCCTTAATACCAGCAAATAAAATGACACAAAGGTTACAATTCTAGTGGGCAGTAGTCAGTCAGCAAGCCTATACAAACATATTTTACAAACAATTATTAGGTTGGGGAAATGCAAGTACTCTCTTACACATGGTAACCCCATGTATAAGGTGAAAATGTGCAGCAACTTGGAAGTTGTGAGCATGGGCTGCATATTGGGTACTTGCCACTGTGCCAGAAGCCCAGCAGAAGGAATTTAAGGGAAAAGAGTTTCGTTTTGGCTCATAGCTTCAGAGAGTGCATCTATAGATGATGGCTTGACTCCATGTTTCTTAGACTGCTGTGAGGCAGAACATTATGGTGGCAAAAGGCAGTGTGGAGAACTGTTCCCCTGCCATCAGACACAATCGACAAGTGGAAAGAAAGAGACAAGGTATGTGCAAGGACCCATCCTCAGTGACAGAATTCCTACACTAGGTTCCATTTCAGAGAGTATCTACAATTTTCCCAATACTTCTAGCAGCTGAGGGCCATGACATGATATTTCATCTCCATAACATAATGGTAGTGGATAGAGGAATGCGGACCGAGTTCCTAGCTCTGAGGGTAAGAGCATGCTCAGGGTACACAAAGACAGAGGCTGCAGCTTGGCAGAAGAGCAAAGAAGAATGGCAGGAGATAAAACAAAGATGTCTACGAATGATTTGGGCAGAGTCTCCTCAGGATTTGTTAGAATCCTGGGCTCCATCCCAGATCCATAGTCAGTACATCCATCCCCAGACATTTGTGTATAGATTACATCATAAGAAGCAAGAGAGTATGTATATTCACTTTGGCATTTTAGCATTCTTGGCTTAAGATGGAATTTAGTTTTTTTTGCTCTACCTCTGAGCTACAACATTTGGTTCAAACCATTCCTTCACTGTTATTTCTGTTTAATTTTGAGAAAAGTCTTCATTAAACTGCAAGCCAGGCAATCCCTGAACTAGCAATTTTTTCCCCAGTCTCCCAAGTAGTTTGGATAACAGGTGTGTCTGACTACAATTTGCAGCTTATGAAGAATCTTTGTATTTCTGCCAAAACATGTTTGGGATTTGGGAAGAGATGGCATTGTATCTGCAGATAGGTTTGGACTGTGCCCTAGAGGTATGACTTTCCAATCTGAGTTTAAGTCTTAACAATAACAACATTTCATATTTTTTCAATGTGTGCATCCTTTACTACATTGGTAATATATTCACTCCTAACCATTTTTTTCCTTTGTGATGCTATCAGAGGTGAAATTGTTTTAATTTTCTTTGGGATTATTTATTGGTTGTTTGGTGGTTTGAATATGCTTGGCCCATGGGAAGTGGCCCTGTTAGGAGGTGTGGCCTTGTTGGAGGAAGTGTGTCACTGTATAGGCAGGCATTGAGGTCTCCTACTGTTCAAGCCCCACCCAGTGGGAAAGAGCCCTCCTCCTGGTTGCCTGCAGAAGACAGTTTCCTTCTGTCTGCCTTCTGATCAGCACCTTCAGCCACAAATCTACGCATATACTGCCATGCTTCTCACCATGATGATAATGGACTGAATCTCTGAAACTGTAAGCCACCCCAATTAAATATTTTCCTTTATAAGAGTTGCCTTGATCATGGTGTCTCTTCACAGCAATGGAAGAACTAAGACAGTAGTATAAGAATACACAATCCTTTTTGCATGTAAATTCTGTAATGAATCACCCTTGATGCTATAATTAGTAAATACCACCTGTGAACAGGAAAGGTCTTAACTGCCTTCCTTCTATTCCCCTCCCTCTCTTTGCCTTATTGATTGGGCTCTAACTTCCAACACAATGGGGAATAAAAAGGGTAAAAGCAGGCATCTTTGATCATAGAGGTTTCAGTTTTTCATAATTGATTATGTTGTTACCTTTAACTCCGAAATATTCCTTTAGCATATTTAAGAAGTGATCTCAGCTTACTGTCTTTAATCACAACTGATTCTCTCTACATTTTCCTTATCTGATAGCTTACTGAAGGTAGACACAGGAAAATTGGGTGCTTTTGAAACCAGAAAAGCAAAAAACAAAACCAAAACCAAAACCATACAAATCAACAATGACCCCCTCCCCCCCAAAACAAAACAAAACAAAATGTGAACAGTTGTAGTTCTTAGATGTTTGCTTCAAGGACTCCTTGCTGTCATCAATAGGTTTGGTTTTTTGGGTTTTTTTTTTTTTTTTTTGAGACAGGGTTTCTCTGTGTAGCCCTGGCTGTCCTGGAACTCACTTTGTAGACCAGGCTGGCCTCGAACTCAGAAATCCGCCTGCCTCTGCCTCCCAAGTGCTGGGATTAAAGGCGTGTGCCACCACGCCCAGCTAATAGGTTTGTTATTGACAGAAAAAAAAAAAATTCTACTTCATGGCTTCACTGACAACAGCAGCCATCATTGCCTAAATACATAAGAAAAAGGGAATTCTTCCAAATGTATCAGAATCTATTATAAATTAATGAGAACAAAGCCAAACCACATCTGAAAAATTAAGCAAAATATACAATTAATGACAAAATTCAAAACCTTAAAAATATACATATTTCACACATTATAAAGTCAAATCAAAATTGGACTTTTTGGCAGAGTCTGAGGCTATATTGTATCAATTTTGGTTCACCAGTGAAGCCAAGCCACTGATGCAAATAAGCAGGGCCTGTGGAGAGTAGACCTCACAGTCCTGATGGCTGAGGAGAAGCCACTGCCTTTGCGTCTCATATAGGAGCTGCTGGCATATTGGTAGTCCATTCACAATAAGAAAGTAAGCTAGATGTGAATGGGAGAGTAAGAACACACTAGAACATGTACCTTTTCTACCATCTGCAACCTTGACTCACATGACCTTTAAGAAATTGATGTTGTTAGACCTGAAGAACCCATACATGATGGCCCAGTTGTCAGAAATCTGAAGAAAAAGAATAGGAAGATTTGGAGAAAGTAGCCATGGCTCTTTCTACACCGACTAAGGGAGCGGAGCTTAGTTTGGGGACTGCTACCATGCCCTACAGCCACAAGAGCTGCTGCCCTTGCCTTTTCAGTCTTGCACAGATTTTTCTTGTAGTCATACCTACTGTGGAACCATATAGGAAAGGGAAAACAGGAGGCACATTCCCCAATCTGGCAGAGCTGGCCACAGACACCACAGCTACAATGGGAAGAGTGAGAGGGATTTTGTTTCCAGAAGCACAGATTTGTGTAATTGCAATTCTACTTATACTGATGGATTCTTATAAAAATTCTTCTGCATATGTGAAACATACATCTTTCATTTCAATATTTGCAAAAGTAAATGTAAAAATATGAAAACGAATGTCTATGTAAAGAAAGCTTGTCAATACACTGGAAAAAATGATCCAAGTACAGAACTTTCATCTCTGCCTTACATACTGTTGGAAAAGCAAGGTAGAAACAGTAGTAATAAGGCACTATTTGTATTAAGATACATAATTTTTCTCCTTGCTATAACAAAAGCTACTCACAGAAAGATTTATTAGGGCTCACAGTTCAAGCATCTAATCCACCATGGTGGGAAGGTTGTGACAGCAGAAGACTGAGGTGACTGCCACATTGATTACTGTGCACAGTCAGGGTGCAGTTATGTTTGTGCTCAGCTCATGGTTTCTTTTCTATTCAGCTTGGGTTCCTAGCCCATGGAATGGTACAACCTATATTTTGTGTGAATCGCCCAACTTAACTGAATTTGGATAGTCCTTTACAGGAATGCCCAAACAGCTGTTTCTTTGATGAGTCTACATCCTGTCAACTTTATAATACAGACAATTACAAAGTCAACTCTTGCCAATGTGCACCCAAAGATCATACTCCTAAGACATAACCTGTTAACCCTGTCCCCATAGGCTCATCCCTGCATTCACTCCAACTTCCAGTCTCTAGAATCTTTACACTTTCACTTGACACAAGCTAAAGTCAGCTGAGAGGAGAGAAGCTCAATTAAGAAAATGATGACTAGTGATATGAAAGTGTAAGCCAAATAAATCCTTTCCTCCAAAATTGCTTTTTGGTCATGGTTTTACTGCAGCAATAGAAACCCTAAGACACATTACACTGTCCAAAGGTTTAAGTGCAGATTTTCTTATAAGATTCATGATCTCTTAACCATGACACCTGTACAATAAAACCAAGTTACACTGTTCCAATAAACAATGACACAGACTAAACATTTCCATTTTAAAAGGGAGGAATGAGGGCAAAAAAGGGTTCTAGTGACCCGACTCCAGCAAGGCCATACCGTACAGTTCCATAATTTTCCAGAACGGCGCAGCCAGCTGGGGACCAAGTATTCAAACACAATGCTGTTTTCTCTTCAGTCCCGTTTCTCAGTGTCTTCCATGAGACACAGAGCTAGAATGCAGCCCCTCCTCCCTGTAAGGGACTGCCACCAGTTTCTAATGGCAGTTTCTCACTTTTCCTGTTTTAGCCCCTTCTTTTGTTCATAAGGGCTTAAAATGTTTCATTTCCTTTTTTCAAAAAAAAATCTGGTAAAGTATGCTACATTTATTATACAAGTTTTTTTTTATTCCCAAACCATTAGCAACATAACCTTTGTTTAATTTGCAGATAGTAAAGGAAACAGACCATTGACACTCATAAATTTGTAAGATTGGGTACAACCATATGACATTTTTATCACTTTGGGATAGTTCCATGTTTTCTCAGCATGTTTCTAATGAGATGAGTAGTATATGAAGGTCACTTCAAATCACTGTGCCTTCAGCTTTCCTAAAGCCATACATTTTGTATGAAAATGCTGTCTCTCACTCCTGGAAGTTTGCCTGTTTTGCCTTAGGAATCCATTTTGTATGTGTATATGCAAATATACATATATGTCTATATATGTATATATATTTTTCACTAACTGTGTGGTCTTCCATCATGTGCCAAAGAGATGAACAAATTGAGTTCTTCACAAGTAGCTAGATAGGGTAATTACTCTACTCTTACTCTACCCAATGTTCTGCCCTTTGAAGGAGATACTCTATAAGTTACCAACTTTATAAGCATTTATTAAGTCACACCAGAGGCAAGCTGTAAGAACAAAGATGAGTATGATCTGGAACCCAGCCTTAAAGCTCTATTGGAGCCTCTAAATTAGACTAGAAGGCAGACATAGAGTTTCACAACATTAATCCCAAATGAAAATGATTGTGACTTAATGTCCATCTTCCTACTATATAGTAATAAAGACAAAAACTAAGTCTAAACGGGCATGGGGGGACATACGAGTTATCCATTGAGAAGTGAAGATAAAAAGATCAGGAGTTCAAGGTCATCCTCTGGCTACAAAGGGTGTTCAAGGCCAATGTGGGCTACATGAGATCCTATCTTAAAAAAGAAAAGCCAATAATCTGAGCTTATTCTTGTTCCTATAATTTTTAAGCATCTTTCACAATGCTTAACTTACAATCCTTTTGCTTTAGCCTCTGGAGTCAGCACATACAGATTTTATCAAATTGTTGACACCTCACCAACACACTGATGTCCTTACCATTCATCAAGAAATGCAGCTCAGGGTTCAGTTTATTTGAGATGACTGGCTCCTTAACTAACCGAGAAGAGACAAACTTCGAAACATTACTAACTTTAAAAATCATCTTCTTTTCCCCTAGAATTTGCTTGTATAAAGAAAAGCAAAAATACTATGCAAGTTTCACAGTATACTATCAGAATTATGTGGAACTGAGGAATTTTAAAGAAAATCTTCTCATTAACTTATGCTTAAAAACAACTGACACTCTTGAAGATGAACATAGAAAAACTCAGTAGTTGGTTCCAACTCATTGATTTCTTCTAAATCCTCAGGAAGAAACTCTAGTCAGCAGAGATTGTCACCTTCCAGTGATCGTAGGCATTAGGTTGACTTCTTTGACTTTTTCTTCTCTGCTTCGTCCTTTTCCCTTTCTATTTCAATTACCTCCAATTCAATTTCTTTGGCACTAAACATCTGAGAAAAGAAAACATCAAAAATAAATTATACTAATACTTGAATATTTTCTATCTGTAACTTTGTATTGTGTAACCTCAGAATGCCACAAAATACCTCAAAGTGATGCGCCTATACTAAGGAGGTTAAATTCAGGCCTGGGAAATCCGGCAGTGTTGCAGGGCAGGGTGTGATACTTCCTTACAAAACCTGTACATACACTGTCACGCTGTGACATGTAAATGTCACGCTGATTTCTGAGAGCTCCCTCTCTTTCCTCCTACTGTGTGCTTCTCTTACATAGTTCAGCCATTGCTATGGCTACCATGTGACAGATTCCCACAGACTCAGGTATTTTGGGCATTTGGTGCTAACCTGGTGGTGTTCTTTTGGAAAGCAGTGGAACCTTGGAAAGGTAGGGGCCTTAAGTTTTGTAGCTTGGTGACACTTCTTGTCTTGTCTCTACTTCCTATTATAAGGTATGCATTAGATGGTAAGGAAGGAGTTCTAGCCCAGATCGGGCGGCAGGGAGTACAAAGACAGTGTGAGTCCGTGTGTATACCATGTGGGGATAGTATGAGAAGACACTCCTTACTAGAAGCTGATCATGCCAGCACTTGATACAGAATTTCAGGGCTGAGAGAAATATTTACATTTTAAGTCATCAACTCTACAATAATTCTGTGAAGGCCTCCCCAACTAAGACAAGCTTACAGTAAGGATCCAGTTTCCAAAAAGGGGGGTAAACACCATGTTCTAGGAACACAGAATGAACTAGGCAAGGAGATCTGAGCATGGCATAGCTGGTCCTTCTTACTGGAGGAAAGGGATGGCCAGCTGGCTCTGTGGGATGGGAGGGGAGCCTGAGACACATCTCTCCCAGAGCTCCGAGTTCACTGTGGCTTCAGACTAATCAGCCCATCTCTACCCTTAAAAAACTTTTGACATTGCTCATAAGAAATATCCTGTGTTTTTTCCCCTTTTAGGCAAATACATTTTCCTTCTGTTACTATTAGCCCTTTATTTCAGCTCCCCACCCCCATTATCAGTCTATTTTATTTACATTTTTTCTTGATACTTTATCTAGACATTAAAGAAACCTAGGTAAACAGGCCAAGAACCGAACCCTGGTATTTTCTACTTCTGTATATAAGAACACATTCATATTGTATATCTCCTTTTTGTTTAATTATACTGATTGAAATGAGTACAATTCAATAAGAATATACTGCCTTGAACACTACTATTTCATGTTATTTCAGTTACTAATAGCATTTTAGTGGTGGTATGCAGGTGGGATTTTGTTGTTGTTGTTGTTGTTGTTGTTGTTGTTGTTGTTTTTGAGTCAGGGTCTCACTATGTAGCCTTAACTGCCCCGGAACTCATTATGTAAACTAGGCTGGCCTTAAACTCACAGAGCTCTGCCCAACTCTGCTTTCTGGGTGCTGGGATTAAAACTATGCCTGTCCCATACTTCTTTAAGGTAGGAGGTCTTGCTAAGTAGCCATGGCTTGCTTAGAACTTGGGATCCACTGCTTTGGTCTCCAAAGTGCTAGTATGACAGGCATGTTTCATTGTGGTGGGTTATATGGCTATGCTTGGGTGGAATAGTTAATAGCCTCATTTTGTATAGGAGAAAACTGAAAACTAATGATGGAGGCAATTTGCTCAAGGTCATCCTGCAAAACGAATTGATCTGCTAGAGTGTAGACTCAGGACAGTACACCTCAGCATGTTAAAGTGCTCTGCTCACAGTGCAGCCTATTCTGAGGCGTTACATGGAATGACATCGTAACTTTGTTTCCAGTCATTGGTCACCAACTCATGCATAACTTGTATGTGTGTATCTACCCCAGCATGTATGCCTGTGACACAGCTAAAGAAACAATCCTGGCTTCTGTGGCTTCAGAGCTTCTCTGGTATTGGTGTATCTGTCCCTAAAGTCTTGTCAGAGGTGAAAACCCAGCTCACTACTCATCTCCACAGCCTGTGTTTACACTCCATTGTTTCTGTGAGCTGGGCAGGGCGCCTATTCCAAGACACTGTCCTCATTCCTCTTATTTATTGAAACTTTGCTGCTGTCCTATCTTTTTGTCCCACCTTTTGGAAAAATGGTAAAACACCCCTCCCCTGCATTATTTTACATACTACTGAATTTTACATGAATTTTTTTCTGAAAATGCTTTCTTTAAACACAAAGGAAAACATATATAAAATCCATCTTCTAAGCATATTTTAGTACAGCTTCCTGTGTTTTGAGAGGTTTTATGTGTTCTACATAAAGAACTATTGGCAAATGAGACTGCTAACAATTCTACCTCAGGGAC
>LR750175.1:231787-290708 GCA_902729485.2 Mus minutoides | reverse complement strand
AAAAAAAAAAAAAAAAAGAAAGAAATGCTCTTAAGCCAATGAGGCCACTAGCATAATAATCTGACAAGTTGTTCTGATTTTAACTCATAATGGTTGAAGAAAGGCATAAAAGCAATATTAGGATTGTTACCAAGAAATATGAATTGTTATACTAGAGATTAAACTTAAAATGTGAAAGAGGATCAAGGCATTTACAAGTGAAATGTAGAGACATCAGATGAGGACAGAGGCATGTAACTCAGTGGGATAGTGCTTATGATGTACACAGGACTGAAGTGTGTAGCACATACCATGCACAAAGCCTCGGGTTAGCTCCTCAGAACCAGAGGAAAAACTGCAGTGATCAGAAAGTATGAAGGTCCTTTCATATAGTGGCAGCAACACAAGTTCCTGCTCTCTGGGTGGGCAGACTATAAGCGTTCCTACTGACAGGTATGAACACTAGATGGGCAATCTGTATCAAGCTCTTATCACCTCTAAGTCTTCACAAAGCCAGGAGTATGGTCCTGCTTGCCGTTAGCTAGCAGACTAGCAACTCTCGGCCCAAACAGAGATCACTGTGGTGTCAATGAATGTAGCATGCTTTCAAAGGCAATTCACAGGCACCAACAGCATTTTAACGTCTATCCAACTATTCTAGTAGTATCTCTATGTTGATCAATAACTTACCTTCAAAGGTTGATCTCTTCTTATTATAGCCAGTTCAATGTTCTTTCCGCCAGACTGGACGACCTAGTGTGGAGCAAGGACACATAAGGACCTCTTCAGCAGATTTGGGTACAGCTCAGTGGTACAGTATGTGCCTGGTATGTGTGTGTGTGGCCCTGGGCGTGAGTCTTCAACATTATAAACAAACAACAACCTGCTTCTGAAATTTTTGTGTTTAATGAACAAAACAAAGTAAAGAAACCCAAAACAAGTCCGCAGAACACACCATACAAGGTCACTCACTTCGAGCAAAGCTTTTATTGCTAATTTGATAGTTTCGTTGTCATTTGAAATCGCATCTTCTGTGTAATTTTTTTCTAGAAATTCCCGGACAGTTTTAGCACTCCGGCCTATTGCATTTGCCTAGAAAAATTAAAACAAAATTATTGACACAAATGGGTGTTTTGTTACCATAGATGATCAGGTTTTGGGGGGTTACTCCAGTATTGAATAATAATAGAATCATAAAGTGAAAATTTGACAAGCATTTTAGAGAGTCATTTGTTACTATGTGATTAGTCCATAATATTATCCCTGAGTCTTCCATAATTCTTTCCAGATCTACCTTTACCTCTCTAAAATCTCCACGTTTATGTCATCTATTTAAATAACCCACTGAGTCCAATTGTGCTGCCCATATACATTTCTAGATCAGCCATGGAGTGTAGTTACCCACCAGAGCCACACCCTTAACAAAAACCGACTACATCACCTGGCCTGCCACAGCTCTCAGGCAGGGGTGGAGATCATGAACTCTCACCCCCTAGCAGCCGTGTTCCAATGTGGACCTGGTCTTGTGCAAGCAGCCAAAGCTGCTGTAAGTTTACAGATGCAGCTGTCCTGTCACGTTAAAAGGACAGTCTCAGAACAGCCCTCCTGACCTCTGTGCCTCACATTCTTTCTGCCCTCTCCTTGGAGATGGATCTCGGAGCCTCAGGGTGAAGTGACAGATGTCTCATTTGTAGCTGAGCACTCCACGGACACTTAGGCTCAGCACTGTAATCAGCTCTGAGGTCCATAGCAGTTACCACCCACTGCACAACGATGCGTCCATGATGGGAACATTTGTAAAAGATATTATTTTTGAGTATGTGTATGTATGAATATCTGCCAAAAGACCTGTCACCTGATATGAGTGCAGGGAACTGAACTCAGATCCTCTGCAAGGCCAATATGCATTCTTAACATCAAAAGTAAACCCTTCTGCTTGGCATGGTTATCGAGACTAATTTGCTTCTCATAATTTTGTGTTACCTGGTTGCTTCCCAATGTTTTATTAGAAAATTTCCCTGAATCCTGAAAGTCTTACAAGCTCATTTCACAGAGCTCACCCGGCCACACACTGGCTCTTTGAAACTGAGAGAAGACCCTGTAATACTGCTCACACTTGCTTTATTTTTCATGCATCAAAAGCTAGTACCATGTGGACCACACTGCCAAGTGTGGCTGCCAACCTGGGCTGGACCCTCACCCCAAATTTGACATGCAACAGGTTTTGTATGCCGAGGCCTTTTTCTGACACAAGCTGTAGGCCTAGTTGAGGGCACCCTTCACTTTGCTCCATTGAGGAGCAGGCCTCTCCTTAAGTGTGCTAATCTCTGTTAAAAACCACCTTTGTTTCAGCGGAAGGAGAGATGGAGATAATAAATTGTGAAGGGCACGCATTTCCAGGTAGGAAGTATTTGAGCCCAGCAATTGTGCTAGCAGGCAAATTCTAAAGTAATAAAGCTGTCTGAGTATCCATGGAGCAAAGGGGTAGAGAGAGAATCTGGGTTAGGGGATGGTTGAGATCGATCCTCTGCTTAGCCGGATGGAGCAATAGGAAGCCAGAAGGGGCCAGAGCGTGGTTGCGGCTCCCAGGCAAAGGTGGTAGCATGTTTTTAAAACTGCGTGCAACAGACCAAGGCAGCTTACAGAAGAAAAGTTGATTTGGACTTACAGTTCTATGAAGAAGGAAGTTAACAGTGGCCAAGGCATGTCAACGGGGAGATGGAACTGCGAGTTTAGAGATAACACCTTTAGTCACAATCACAACACAGAGAGAACAAACCAGAAATGGGACAGGCACTGATTTCTCAGCCCATCTCCAGTCCCATATTTCCTCCACCGAGCTACACCACCTCCCTCAATAGCACTACCAGCTGGCTCGGGGGTGGGGGTGGGGGGGGGGGGGGGGTGGGGGAAGAAGGCATTCTTATTCAAATTACCACAGTGCCTAGGTCAGGATTATTTCCAATTCCATGGACAGGACTAAGAGAAAATCTGTTAATATCTAGATCCCATCACCCCAACTTGAAAGAAAATTAAGGAGCTGCCACAGATCTAGAGCTTTCCATGGGGTCACTCTCTTGCCCCTTCAACAAATATTCCTCCTGAGAGCATTAGCTACATAATCACACCAGTCTCTGTTAGTTTTTCATAGAATTTGTTTGCAATAGACAGTCAAAGTTGAGACTTTATATTTTCTTCCTGCCTTGTAATGTCTGTGCTCTCTGTCAGTGGTCCCATGAGTTAAACCAAGAAAATCAACTTCTCCTGAATCCTCTTCTTGAGACAATGTGACCCCAGGAAAGACCAAACCTCAGCAGACATGTGCAACATCTAGTTGAAGAGTCAATTAATTTTCCAAAGTAAAATCTGAATGTGTTTATATTCAGGTTTCTGTTACTTCAGTGAAACACCATAACCAAAAAGCAAGTTGAGGAGGAAAGGATTTATTCAGCTTACACTTCCACATCACATTTCATCATCAAAGGAAGTCAGGACAGGAACTCAACCAAGGCAGGAAGCTAGAGACAAGAGCTGATGCTGGGGCCATGATGAGGTGCTGCTTGCCAGCTTGAACCTCATGGCTTATTCAGCCTGCTTTCTTAAAAGATTCAAGACCATCAGCCTGAGTCTTCCTCATTAATCACTAATTAAGAATGCACTGTAGGCTTGCCTGCAGCTTGGTCTTATGGAGATTTTCTCAGTTGGATCACCTTCCTCTCTGAGTCAAGTTGACATAAAGCTAGGCAGCACAGTGTTCTCCTATGATAAGAAAAAGAGAGGTGACATTCAAATCAACTGGGAAATGTCCTCTCTTCTGGATATTGTTTATAATGCTTGAAGATACTTTTCAGCCAGAAGTCATATCAATGATCTTATCAGAATTGAACACTTCATGCTGCAATACTTACTACTAATGCAATAGTGCCACGACACTTATGTGGTAACTAGCTATTTTGTGATTTAGGCCTTCTTCACAGGAAGGACTTTATTCCTGGAACTATAATCCTGGTCAAAACCTTGTGGCTAGCAAATCACTGGCCCTAAGGTAAACCCTGTTATTATCATTTTGCTAAACGATCAAACTGTCAAACTGCCTTCTAAATATCTTCACACATTGACCTCGGCTGTTCTCAAACTTGTGTCAGAGAAGCATCTTTGTGCAGTGGGCAGGAGTCAATGGAGAGATGTGTGGTCTAAGTCCTCAGCCCTAACAGGACATACACACTGACCCTACTCTCCCCAAGGATCAGGGGACATCATGGAAGATGAGGCAGAAGAATGTAAGAGACCACCTGGAAATGACTGCTGGCTTCTGGACATGACCAGGCTATTGCAAAACTTCCAGCAGCTATGGATATTTACACAACAAGATCAAGCCAAATACCAGAGAGGATAGGGTAGATGGTCTCCAGGTCCTACCCTGGAGTAAGAAGCTAATGACAAAAAAAAAAAAAAAAGTTGGTGAAAGAAGAATCATTACTGATGATGTAGCCACTGCCAGGTTTCCCATACTGCAATACTGCACTGGATGGCTCCATACCTGTGAACATTAACTAAACTTAGGTTATTAAAACCCATGTCTGTGTGCGTGCAAGAACACACACACAAACACACACACACACACACACACACACACACACACACACACACATACAGTGGAGGCTGCCAAGTTGAGGAGACATAATAGAAGGCAGAAGGGGAAATGAGGGCCTAGATATTTCATTGTACATACTTATCAATGTCTAGAAATGTAGAAATATGAACGTTATCCATAATACATAAAATTGGTAATAATTTCTATTTTGAAATACATGCAATAGAAAAAAGATAAGCCAAATGTTTTTAATAATGATGAGTTAGATGTTCCTATTAAAGACCCTGAAGAGCTTCTTCAGGGTCTGCCAAAGTGACTCAGCAAGGATTTATGAAGTGTTTGTGGTACAAATCTGGAGACCTGAGTTCTACCTCCAGATCCCACATAAAGTTGGCAGAAAACCACCTCCTTTGACCTTCACTTGAACACTGTGGCATACATGGGTTCACATATATATATGCATTCATAGGCAATAACAATAGCCTGAAGAGGTGGCTCAGGAGTTGAGAGCTCTTGTTGGTCTTGCAGAGAATCCAGGTTCAATTCATAGAACCTATGCAGCAGCTTACAGCCATTTATAACTCCAGCTTGCAACCATCCATAACTCTAGTTCTAGGGGATCGGACTCCTTCTGGCCACCATAGAAACTAGGCATGCACATGGTGCCTATAAATGCATGGAGACAGCACATTCATACACATAAAAAGATACATATTAAATATATGTAAATTTAAGAAATCTTTTCAGTCCCAAGGTTTTGTCTTTAAGGTGTCAGCTTTTAAAGTAGGTTCCATAGACTGTCAGAATTTAGAGAGGGAAGATAAAATGTAAGATAAAGTGGTTCTAACTTGAAATAATTTTGAAGGGACTAATTAACTATAAGATTAGCCACAATTAAAATATCTATAGTGCTTTTTAGAAGATGTGGAAGTGTTTGAATAACGAAACACTAAATTTCTTTAGGGAAATGCTTCCCACAGAATGTAGAGCTCATTATATCCTTTAACACAAAAGAAAAACACTCAGAGAAATAATAATCTTAAAGTTATAACATAGTGTCTTACTTCTCAACTTTAAGCATTTATGGCCAATGTTGAAAAAAGTGAAACCTGTCCCCAGAGCATCAGTACTGTTAGTGGCAGGCCTTAGTCTAGAGGAGCGAGTGTCCTGACAAGCCAGTGTTGGTTAATGTTCCCCTTCAGACACTTCACCCTTACTCACGCTCATTATGCTCCTCATATCAGTGCTTACCAGGGGTCATTGCCAGATCATTTTAATGCTTTTAAATGAAAATTTAAAGAAATAAAAAATAAGCAAGAAATATTTGAATATAAAGTTTGAGTGTTAATGACAACAGTTTAGTAAAAATTTTATAAGTAGTAACATACATGTAAGAAAATAGATCTTTATAAGCATATATCATTTCTTATATACATATTTAGGTACCTGTACTTCAGAACTGCTGTAGCCACATATTCAATTTTTATAAGTAAATGTTACAAAATACTATTTTTTAAAAACCAGTTAATTAGGATTACAGTAAAAGAAATTCAGAATTTAATAATCTGAAGGCCTTGTTTCCTCATCACAAAATATATGATTAGTGAGAAAACAAATCTTGAACATTCAGGACACAAACTTTCTCTAGCACATTTTTATGTAATAGAGGAAATAATTTAAGAATTTATAAGGTTTCAAAAGTTCAAGAGAATACTTCCAGCTGAGATCCAAGTAGACCATGCAATATGCCTACCTTCTTTATTCATTAATTATAATTAATGCCTCCCTAGTATGTAAGGTTCTGGGGCTTGGCACTAGGATTCCAATAATGTAAGACACAGACAAAAATCCCTGTTCTTGGACAGCTTAAAGTCCAGTGTGAAGTGGAGAAGCAGAGAATGCTCAAGGAAATACTATGTAAAACAATATGCTGATGGAAAATACAAACAAACAGAAAGAGATGGGCATGGGGAATAGGTTGCAGTACCAGGAAAAATTGTTAGGAAGAGTCCTCAAAACAAAAGATGACAGCCATGAAGACATCTTTGAGAAGAAAGCTCAAAGTAGAGAAAACGTGGAAAAACAAAAGAGAAAAACTGTGAGGAAGGCATATGCTGGCATAGACCAGAAGACACTAGTGTGACAGAGTCAAGAAGGCAAGGGTGGAGTGGACAGCTAAGCAGATGAAGGGGTTAAAGGAGCAGAATAACCTTCATTTTGTTTTTTCAGATTCCATTTTAAGTTGATTTGCCCTTAGAGAGGCATGGACCCCACCCTTGAGTTCTGAGAAAAAACAGGAAATGTGTCTGGCAGTTGCAAATAGACACAGCAGCTGCAGATAACAACAGAGTGGGCTAAGAAAACGAAAGTTGTTCCCAGGTCAAGATGCTCTTTTTGATGTATGGCCTCCTTGTGGTTTGACCAGATATTGTGAAGAATCAGCTTAAAGGCCAACACCCCTTTACCCTTTCAAGTAACACCAAAGCTTGGAAACTCCTTTTTTCCTTTATAAATCCCTTTCCCCTAGATCTTGGAGCAGCTCTCTTATCCTGTTGCATAAGGAAGGCTTGTGGCCTAGCCTCAAGCCTGAATAAAGACTCTTGTGTACCTGCATCAGAGTTGTGGTTCCTGGTGGTCACTTT
Source organism: Mus minutoides (assembly GCA_902729485.2). Classification (NCBI taxonomy): domain Eukaryota; kingdom Metazoa; phylum Chordata; class Mammalia; order Rodentia; family Muridae; genus Mus; species Mus minutoides. The sequence continues at coordinate 283,493 of LR750175.1, read as the reverse complement.
GGGGGTCTGTTGATCTGGGCATTGGCCTGGAAATCCCGAGTCCCATGACCCAACTGGAGGGTCTGGCACTGGCCAGTAAGTTTCTGGTGTCTTTGTGTATTGTCTCTGTCTGTTCTTACTTTCATTTTTTTGAAAAATGAAAAAGTCTCGAAGTGTCAGTATACGCATCAAGGAGTGGAAGCTCTGCAGGGTCACAGCTGCAGGGGTCAAGGAGATCCCCCCTAAGGTGGATGAGGTGCCCACCCATCAGAAGAATTTTTGGTAGAAGACGGAGAGTTCCACCATCAGTTAACTTTCCTTTCTGTGTCGCTTTTGGATTCACTTTTGTTTTCAGTTGCAGAGCAGCTATTTTCTATGTCTTTCTGTTCTGATTCTTTGTCTGCATTGGACTGTGACACATGCCATCGGACAGACTGCCTCTCGCCCCCTCAATCTTATTTTAACTCATTTTAAGGAATTTAAGGCTAGGGCTCATAACCTTTTTTTAGATAAGGAGAAAGGGAAGATGGCCATTTATTGCAGCTCGGAATGGCTGGCTCTAGATGTTGGATGGCCACTGGAGACCTTCCATCTCCCCATGGTGTTGGCAGTAGAAGATGAAGTGTTTCAAAAAGCTCCAAGGCACCATGTTAAAGTGTTTCAAAAGAATCAAGGGTACCATGATCACGTTCCCTATATAGTAGTCTGGAAGTATAAGGTTAGTTACTAATTCTCCATCTTGAATTAAGCCTTTTCTCTTTTCCCTTGCTAACATATTTTCATCAACAGGAACAGTTCCAACCCTGGTGACCAATGAGCAAGAACCTCCCAGACCAACAGCTCCTTTCTAACCTGTTTTACAGGATAGTACTCTGAAGACCTTGTTTCTGCCCCCCTCCTTATGGGTCCCATTTGCCTGTGCCACAGGGTGATGGGGAACAATTGGAGTTAGCTCCAACCCTGCCACTTGCCCCAGTGGCATCAGCTTTGGGGTAAGAAGGGGGATCTTCCCAGGGCACGAGAAGTAGGTGCACTGTGTCCTCTGACTCTAGAGGTCTGAAAGCAGACTCCACTGCTCTGCCTGTACAGGCAATGGGGCCAGCAGACCAACATGGAAATCAACCTTACCACTACTGGCCCTTTGATGCTGCCAATGTCTGTAATTGGAGGACGAAAAGTGTCCCATTTTCTGAGAACCCTAAGGACATTATTGACCTCTTAGACACTGTTCTCTTTACTCATCAGCCTACCTAGGATGATACCAACCCCAAAGTTCAGGGCAGGTAGAAAGAATGAATAGAACATTAAAAAATGACCTTAACTAAATTAGCCTTAAAGACTGGTGGGGGATTGGATGATGCTCCTTCCCTTTGCCCTATATCAGGTAAGAAATTCTTCTTACCAGATGGAACCAACCCCCTTGGGGTTTTCCCAGCCCCCATTTTACCCAGCTTGTAGTCATCATCCATTGCAAAACTGGAGGATGATGATTTAGGGTCAGAGCTACCAAATGGTCTCATAAATATGTTTGGCCTAAATTAAGTGCCCTTTATGAAGCAGGCCCAGTTTCAGAACCTCAAGTTTCAACCAGGAGACCGAGCCTATGAGATTTCACCAAGGTGTGCTTGAACCAGATAGAAAGGACTTTGCATCATCCTCTTGACCTTGCCAACTGCCATCAAAATGGATGGAATTGCTGCCTGGGTGCACTACACACATGCCAGACCTGAGAATCCAGACCTGACTCCAGCCTCCGTGGAATGGAAGGTTCAAAGGGACACCAATCCTCTCAAGTTAAAACTGACACCTTCCCGAGTTTACTGTCCCTGCTAACTGTGTGTTCTACAACCCCTAACCCACACCAGCCTTTTGATTTAACTTGGCGATTAAAAATTCTGAGACTGGCTATCATGCCCATCTGGCTTGTACAAAAGGACCAATTGGAATATCCTGGTTCCCAGACTTGATTTTTGATTTATGCCATCTGGCTGATAACTCATGGCCCAACACCCTACAGACTCCTCAAGACTCACACCCTGAATGCTGATGGAAGACTTTTTCCATATGTCCAGGGCAAAAAGAACTATTAAATATGGGGATCCTGAACAGTTCTACTGTGCTGCCTGGGGTTGTGAAACAGTCACTGGAATAGAGGGTGAAGGGTGTCAACAGAGGGTCTGTCTTTCCATGCTTGCCCAACAAAGAGAAAAATCCCACAGGTTTGCTCAGGTCACTGACAAGGGAGAACAATCCAAGGGATGGGAAGCTGGGAAATCTTGGTTTCTCTGGCTCAGCATCATCGAGGGTTACAATCCTGGCTTATTCTTTGCAGTCTAACTCCTAATGAGGCCAACCATAGGCAAGTCACCAATGGCAGTAGGCCCAAATCAATTTCTAGAACCCCCTAAACCAGTACTTGTTTCAACATCTTCTAGATCAACAACTATGTTACTATCAGTTACCCAATCTCAGGGACACTTAGTTCCAGAGCTCCCTTTTGAACAACCAGAATCAGCCAATTCCCTCTGGTCAATGATGGTAAATACCTTCCGGATATTAAATGCTTCCAAACCTGAACTTAACACCTCCTGCGGTTATATTATATGTCAGATTCACCTTTTATAAAGGTATTGGGTTAATAGCATAATGCAATATTTCTAGAAGAGATTATGCATGTAGATGGTCTCAGGAAGGTCTGGCTTTAACGCTTCAAATCATATCAGAACAGGGTATCTGCCTGGGAAAGGTCCCCTTCTTGCATCAACACCTTTGTGATCAGACCATTCCCATAGTCCACTCCAAATGAGTTATCCCCCCAGAACAGGCATGGTGGGCCTGCTTAATAGGACTGGACCCTTGTGTGGATGGAGCAGTTCTTAATTCTTCTACCCCAGATGGGTTATACATCTTGGTTCAATTAGTGTCCTGTATAACCTACTGTTCAGAGGAATGGTGCTGAAAACTTTGATAGGACAAACTGAGAGAGGCCTAATCAAACAAAAAAAAGAACCTATCTCTTTGATCTTAGCATTGATTCTAGGGGCAGGACTAGCCAGAGCCAGCACTGGAATAGCTGCACTGGCATTACAGAAAAAAAATTATAGCAGCTTAAAAGCAGACACAGATGAAGATATCTAGAGCCTAGAAAGATCAATTTCCTACCTGGAGCATAACATAGATTCTCTGGCTGAAGTGAAATAGTCCCCACAAATAGGTGGGGACTAGACTTAGTGACATCACTCTACCAATTGGACCAAGTCCGCTGAAGCGGCAAGAATCTGTAGTACAACACCAGAAGGTTTTTGGTGCATTTATCTCTATGGAGTCCCGACAAACGGAGCTCAATGGTGCAGTGTAAGGTGGACCGATAGATACATGTGTGCTGGTTAGCAAAGAATCCTTTTATCACATATCCTTTCATGTGCTTGCTTTAGCAGAACATCCTTTCACCTGTGTCTGTTTCAGCAAATTGTTCCTTCATGTGTTTGTTCCATCAAAACACCATCCAACACAACTGACTTTCCAAAGAACCCTTAAGTTTCCACTTCAGTATTGTTTCTGACTCAGGGGCATTTGAGTCTTTTACCATAAAATAATAGCAAGCTAATTTACATAACATGTAAATACTATGGCATAAAATGAAGTCCAAACCCAATAATTAGTAATAAACATTGAGGCTGGTAAGTGGAGTACACACCTATAATCCCAACAGGCAAATCTCTCTGAGTTCTAGGCCAGCCAGGTCTACAGAGTGAGTTCCAGGATAGTCAAGGCTACTACACAGAGAAACCAAACCCTGTCTTGATAAACTTAAAAAAAGTAAATAAGAAAAGAAAAGAACACTGAGACAATGTTGAAATTCTTAATTAATTTAAAAATAACAAGCCTATTATATGTTTACTGTGTTAGTCTTTTTTGGTCTACCATTACAAAATACCACCAATTAGGTGGCTTCAGGAATGGAAATTTCTCAAAGTTCTGGAGGCTTGAATTGCAAACTGCTTTCAAACAAGGATTTTCTTACAATATCCTCACACAGTTTCTCATCCTACCCTACCCCACTCTACCCTACCCCACCCCTGCTTTGGAAAATACTATTTTAAATAAAACCATAACACTTATATTAACTTATTAGAATTTGTTATGTTTCCTTCAGTTCATAAGTTGAAGTCCTAACCCTTCATTAAGACAGTTTTGAAGCTAAGATGTTTGGTGAGATAACTGAGGTTAAATGAGATTTTTAAAGTAGGACTTTAATTTTTGTGTCCTTTGAGACACCTAAGCTACCTTTTCTATGTGAACATGCCAGTGGGGATGGGAAAAATATCATAGGGCCTCACCTCTATGGAGAAATGCAGGCAGCTAATAACTACTGAGAGAGGTAGAATTAGTCTTCCCCAGGGGTGAGCCCTCTAGTTGGTGATCCAATACAACATGGATAACATCTATACATTATAAAAGCAACATGAAGCAAACAGACTCAGCAATTTTGTGTGGGTGGAAAGCAAAGAGGGAAAGTGATGTGATTATAATTTAATTAAAAATAAAATATTTTTAAAAGTAAACTTGAGTAGCAGAGAAATGGCTCAGCAGTTAAGAGTACAATCTGTTCTTCCAGAGGACCTGGGTTTCATTCCAAGCACCCACATGGCAACTGAACAACCACCTGTAGTCTACTTCTAAAGGATGTGATGCCCTCTCCTGGTATTAGACGTATTCATGGTACACAAACTGAAACCCATACACATAAAATACATCTTAGAAAAAAACTTTTAAAAAATCTAATACACAAAAAAATAAAAAAATTTAAAAAAATAAAAAAAATCTAATACACACACATGCACACACACACACACACACACACAAAAGCAGAATTTTTCTGTGTTATTTCTCACTCACTGTTTTGAAATACTATTAGTTTGGGTGAACTATAGCATCATTCAAGTGTTAAGAAAGGAAGGGACATTTTAATGTCCTTCTCAATGAAATGTTCATTATTGCTTCCCGTCCCCCCTGCACCAGCTCTGGTTGGTCTCAGGCGGGCGCAGGCGCTCTGCACTCTCCCGAGGTCCCGGCGGGACTCCCCAGGCTATCTTGAGACCACAGGTGAGCAGCGGGACACAACATCTGTTCCAATCCAATCACATGTGACTTGAGACTTCAGCCAGGAGATTGATAAAGGCCCAGGGCAGGACAGCGGCTCCCTTGGCTCCCTTCAGGTTGCCCTGCACCACCTCCAGTTGGTCTCCGGGCGCAGGCGCTGCGCACTCTCCCGAGATCCCTACAGGACTCCCCAAGCCATCTTGGGACAACAGGTGAGCAGCTGAACACAACATCTGTTCCAATCCAATCTCTTGGAACTCAAGTCTGCAGCTGGGAGATAAATAAAGGGACAGACCAGGGCAGCGGGTTTCTTCTGGTCTGCACCAACGCCAGGTCTCCTCGGGCAGAGATGGCAGGAGGCAAGCATAAGAACAGAAGCAACAGAAACCAAGGGTACTTGGCATCACCAGATCCAAACTCACCCACCACATCAAGTCCTAGATACAACATCACACGGGAAAAGCAGGACATGGATATAAAGTCACTCGTCATGATGATGATGGAGGACTATAAGAAGGAAATGCAGGAAAACACAGATAAACAACTTAGAGAGTTTCAGGAAAACAATACAAAACAGGTGATGGAATTGAACAAAGCCATCCAGGACATAAAAATGGAAGTAGAAACAATTTTTAAAAACCCAAAAGGAGAAAACCCTGGAGATAGAAACCATAGGAAAAAAAAAAAAAAAGGAACCGTAGATATGAGCATCAGCAACAGAATACAAGAGATAGAAGAGAGAATCTCAGGCACAGAAGATTCTATAGGGAGCATAGACAGGACAATCAAAGAAAATGCTAAATGCAAAAAAATCCTAACGCAAAATATCCAGGAAATCCAGGACACAATGAGAAGACCAAACTTAAGGATAATAGGAGTAGATGAGAATGAAGACTCTCAAACTAAAGGGCCAGCAAATATCTCCAACAAAATTATAGAAGAAAACTTTCCATACCTAAAGAATGAGATGCCCATAAACATACAAGAAGCCTACAGAACTCCAAATAGGCTGGACCAGAAAAGGAATTCCTCCCAATCGAAGACCCAGAAATGAATCCACACACCTATGGTCACCTGATCTTTGACAAGGGAGCTAAAACTATCCAGTGGAAAAAAGACAGCATTTTCAACAAATGGTGCTGGCACAACTGGCTGCTATCATGTAGAAGACTGGGAATTGACCCATTCTGATCTCCTTGTACTAAGGTCAAGTCTAAGTGGTTTAAGGATCTCCACATAAAACCAGAGACACTGAAATTTATAGAGGAGAAAGTGGGGAAAAGCCTCGAAGATATGGGCACTGAGGGAAAATTCCTGAATAGAACAGCAATGGCTTGTGCTGTAAGATCAAGAATAGACAAATGGGACCTCATAAAGTTGCAAAGCTTCTGTAAGGCAAAAGATACTGTCAACAAGACAAAAGGGCCACAAACAGATTGGGAAAGGATCTTTACCAATCCTAAATCAGACAGGGGACTGATATCCAATATATATAAAGAACTCAAGAAGGTGGACACCAGAAAATCAAATATCCCCATTAAAAAGTGGGGCACAGAGTTAAACAAAGAATTCTCAACTGAGGAATACCGAATGGCTGAGAAGCACATGAAAAAATGTTCAACATCCTTAATCATCAGGAAAGTGCAAATCAAAACAACCCTGAGAGTCCTCACACCAGTAAGAATGGCTAAGATCAAAAATTCGGGTGACAGCAGATGCTGGTGTGGATGTGGAGAAAGGGGAATACTCCTACATTGTTGGTGGGACTGCAAGCTTGTTCAACCACTCTGGAAATCAGTCTGGCGGTTCCTCAGAAAATTGGACATAATGCTACCGGAAGATCCGGCAATACCTCTCCTGAGCATATATCCAGAAGATGTATCATCTGGTAAGAAGAACACATGTTCCACTATGTTCATAGCAGCCTTATTCATAATAGCCAGAAGCTGGAAAGAACCCAGATGTCCCTCAACAGAGGAATGGATACAAAAAATTTGGTACATTTACACAATGGAGTACTACTCAGCTATTAGAAACAATGAATATATGAAATTCCTAGGCAAATGGATAGATCTGGAGGGTATCATCCTGAGTGAGGTAACCCAATCACAAAAGAACTCACATAACATGAACTCACTGATAAGTGGATATTAGCCCAAAAACCTAGAATACCCAAGAAACAATTTACTAAACACATGAAACTCAAGAAGAATGAAGATCAAAATGTGGACACTTCGACCCTTCCTAGAATTAAGAACAAAGCACACATTGAAGGAGTTACAGAGATCATGTGTGGAGCTGAACCAAAAGGATGGACCAATTAGTGACTGCAGCAGCTGGGGATCCACCCCATAATCAGCCACCAGACATAGACACGACTGTATATGCCAGCAAGATAGTGGCAAAAGGGCCCTGATATAGCTGTCACGTGGGAGGCTATACCAATGCCTGGCAAACATGGAAGTGTATGCTCACAATCAGCTACTAGACAGAACACAGGAATCCCAAGGAAGGAGCTAGAGAAAGTACCCAAGGAGCTGAAGGGGTCTTCAATCCTATAGGTAGAAGAATAACATGAACTAACTAGTACCCCAAGAGCTCAAGTCTCTAGCTGCATATATAGAAGAAGATGGCCTAGTTGGCCATCATTGGAAAGAGAGGCCCCTTGGTCATGCAGACTTTATATGCCCCAGTACAGGGGAATGCCAGGGCCAAGATGTGGGAGTGGGTGGGTAGGGGAGCAGGGCAGGGGATGGGGGAGGGTATATGGGATTTTTGGGATAACATTTGAAATGTAAATGAAGAAAATATCTAATAAAAATTGGAAAAAAATAGAAATGTTCATTATCTACCCAAGGTAGTTGCTTTCTAATAGTTGATTACAGGGTGGAATCTGGAGCCACATTTTAAACTTTTCATTTTTTTGTTTGTTTGTTTGTTTGTTTGTTTGTTTTTGAGACAGGGTTTCTCTGTATAGCCCTGCTGTTTCTGCCTCCCAAGTGCTGGGATTAAAGGCATGCGCCACCACACCCGGCTTGTTTTAAACTTTTAAAACAGGAACTATTAAAACTGTTTACACTAAAGTCTCTTGGCCAATAATTATTTTAAAGTAAACTAAAAATTTCTTGTTAGAATAAAGTTGCACATGCCTATAATTCCAGCAGTCAGGAAGCTGAGACATGTGTTCTAGGCCAGCATGAGCCACACAGAAAGAGCCTGTCTAAAAACAAATAAACAAAAAAGCAAGCAAACAAAATAACCCTACAATTTTTAAAAGTCTGTTCTCAGTAGTGACAGTACTGTAATTTTTTGGTTTTGATTTTGCTTTGCTTTTGTAAACGCTTCTCCGTATGCTGTACACATCTCAGGCTGCTTTTATTCTCTTCATTCAGTAACAGGATGCTTCAATCAGTTTTAATTTTGAATAGTTGACAATCATTGGGAGTTTGGAATGAATCTTTTATACTGTGCCTTGGTCGCCTGGAAAACACTGGCTCACTGAATTATACAGATATTCTAACTGTTGACCCATCCCATTTCTAAAATATCAAATAAGCAAACTCCTTCTTTTTACCAATAGTTTCATCAAAAGAATACTGAGAAACTGTCAGGCACATTATGATAGATAGATGTTTCTAAATCTTGCTTAAAACCTTGAATTGTATCATTAGCAACAAATAGTATCTGGTGTTTTCTGCAGAAACAGGCTCAGCCTGTTCAATCCTGAGAACACATCCTGACAAGTTTCACATCTTAATAAACACCATTGTTGTCTATTCTATGAGACACAAGTGAAGTGCTATTAAGTATGGGCAGTTTTGACTTGCAAGGGAAAGAATAACCTAATTGTGTTTCTGAGCATTATTCCCACTATGCTTTCCAAAGTGCTGTTTGCATGTGATCGCTCCATCACACTAAAAGCTAAAGGGCTGCTCATGTAGCCAGAATTTTACAGCAGCAATTAACAGCATCTACTCTTTCATCAAAGATAACTTGAATTTGCTCATTTGCTTGCTGCAAATTCATGACGGTGTAGAGTAATAAGTACCATTAAGGCTTGGTGCTCCGGCATCAGCAGCTTTACCACATTTAATCAATTTACCTGTCCACATATAAAAACTGAGTGGTTATCTTAGTGTTGTTATGAGTTTTTCCTTGTGGGTTGTAGAGGCACAGCTAGCCTCAGATATACTATGGGAAGGGACGTGAGAACAGTGATCTGGTCAATCACATGACAACTGACCTAGCACTTTTATTGGGTTCCAGATGTTCAATCTTGCCATTTGAGGAAGTGCTGAGAATATCAAAGGGGTAGGAATGGGAAACTAACTCTCAAAGACTTCTCCAAGTATTTATAAGGCCTCAGCCTTCAGCTGGTAACCTCAGGGGCACACTCTAATTAGCCAGCTAGTGAGTCACCTGCCCATACCTTATTCAACCAGAGGTGCAATAAAGTTCCCATCTGCAGTCTTTGCCAATTATCATTTAAATCTATGGAGGTAGTTGTATCTGTTCACTTGCTCACATTTGCAAGATGCCTAGACTTTACTGGCAAGAATAGTACCCCACTCCCTGCTTAATTCACCTGCTGACAGTGAAGGAATCACTAATATGTCTGGATTGATATGATACTAAAATGCACAGCTATTAGACTCAGTCAGCTTGCAGGCCAGAAGAGATACAGTTATGGAACCCATCTATTCTTAGAGCAGAATGCAACTGGACAATTCACTTTGGGTTGGTTGCTGTAAGATTGTTTCCTATCACCTAAACTACAGAATTAGTTGTAAATTGGCCAATCCTGTTGATCACTCTGATTTAAAGGTCTTTGATAGAGAACACTGAGTATCTGTGGTGGTTTGAATATGCTTGACCCAAGGAATGCCACTGTAAGCCATCCCCAAATAAATGTTGTCCTTTATCAGAGTTGCCTTGTTCATAGTGTCTCTTCTTAGTAATAAAACCCTAATAAGATGTAAGCTGAAACCAGGGACCAAGGTATTGCTGTGATAGGCCTGACTGATTTTGTTTGGAAGAATGTGGGTTTGAGACTTTGGATTTAGGAAGCAGTGGAATGCTTTAAGTGAGGCTTAATAGGACATACTAGTAGAAGCATGAAAGACTGTGTTCCTGGGGGTGATTTGATTTGTGGGGACCTAGCTAAAGAGGTTTCAGAGGAATCATTCTGTATGTAGCCTAGATACTATTCTTGTTATATTTTGGTGAAGAATGTGGCTTTTTGCCCTTGTCTGAAGAGTCTACCTGAGGCTACGGTAAAGAGATTTTGATTAATTGCCTTGACAAAAGAAAGTCTCAGAAAAGCCCAGCATAGATTTTGTCCTCTGGTTTACTCTCATGAACAGTGTTTTGATCAAGCATAGCAAGCTTAGGAAAGAAAGATACAAATTGCACATGCAAAATTAAGGGGCACCAGAAAGTGAAATGGAATTAAATCCTGTGTTCAAGGAGATAAGCAGAGTAAGGGAATGGTGACTTTGAGGCAAGATCCCACTCAGCTAAGCTTATTGTTTGCCACTGAACAGAAAATAGTTATATTATGTTAGATGTTATTATTAATTGGTTATTGTTTTCACTAGGACTTTTAATCTGGAATGAACTATAATCCAAAAATGGAGGACACAGGATTTTGATCTGGATCTTGAGACATAGTATCAAAAGCTTAGGCCTCGGCATGGTGGTACATGCCTTTAATACCAGGAGACAGAGGCAAGCAGATCTCTGAGTTCAAGGTCACAATAATAAACCATCATTTCTAAAGAGTGAAATGACTACAATTTATAGTCTGTGTGTCACTGTCCATATTTTAATGCAACATAATTCTGACATGTCCCTGAAAGCAATAAAGCATTTACATTTATTACAAATTTTGCAATAAATTAAAGCATTTATCTGACAACTTCTATGAAAAAAATTAATACATTTGTTACTCACTTTCCAAGCATGGTAAGTACCGGAGGGATCTGTCTGATACAATCTTGGGATACCATCATCATCAAAGCCTACAATTAAGGCTGAAATACCAAAAGGTCTTCGTCCATTGCTCTGGGTATATTTCTAAAAAATAAAATTTGTTTTTACTATAACACTGTCTTAGTTACTATTCTACTGCTGTGAAGAGACACCATAAGCAAGGCAACTTTTATAAAAGCAAGCATGTAATCGGAGGGTTATTAGTCCAGTATCATCATGTCAGGGAACATGGCAGCAGACAGAATTCATTCTGGAGAAGCAGCTAACAGGAGAGACTGGGCCTGGTATGGGCTTTTGAAACCTCAAAGCCTACCCCCTCATGACACACTTACTCCAACCAGGCCACATCTCCTAACTGTTATAATCCTTTCAAATAGGGTCACTCCTGGTCACTAAGCATTCAAATAGATGAGCCTATTGGGGCCATTCTTAGTCAAACCACCACAAACACTATCACATCAGATAAAATTTTAGTAACCAGAGCATTGTCATCAAAATTATCTACTCTTCTGAATATTTTTTTAAATCTTTTCACTAATTTTAATTATGTATATGTGTCTTCATGTGGGAGTGTGGATGTGAGTACAGGGATACCATGGAACTGGAGTCACAGGTGGCTATGAGCTGCTAGGACCCAACAACATCTGGAGTCACAGGTGGTTATGAGCTGCTAGGACCCAACAACATCTGGAGTTACAGGTGCTTAAGAGCTGCTAGGATCCAACAACATCTGGAGTTACAGGTGGCTATGAGCTGCTAGGACCCAACAACATCTGGAGTTACAGGTGGCTATGAGCTGCTAGGACCCAACAACATCTGGAGTTACAGGTGGCTATGAGCTGCTAGGACCCAACAACATCTGGAGTTACAGGTGGCTATGAGCTGCTAGGACCCAACAACATCTGGTCCTCTGGAAAAGCAGTTAAATGCTCTTAACCACTGAGCCATCCCTCCCCGCCCCTACTTTTCTAATTTTATTGTATTTAGTGTTTCTTGACTATTGTTAATTCATAACAACATTTTAAATAAATCAGTGTGTATGAACTGTAAAATAGAATCACAAATTTGTTAATATATCGTATTTTTTCTTAAAAGATCCCTACTCCACTTTTGCTATTTCCCATTTTTAAATAAAATTTTAGATTACCATATAAATGTTGTTCTCAGCCATGCCTTCCCCTCAGTGCCCCCCACTTCCCTACCCACTTTTGCTGTTGTTTTTCTTCCCTCTTCTCTTTCATGACAAATGGATTTCGTTCTCCAGCCCAAGTATGTATGGATATGTGGTAGCCTGAATAAGAATGGCCCCAGCCGCTCAGGTATTTGAATGCTTGGTCACCAGAGAGTGGCACTATTTTAGCAATTAGTAAGTGTGGCCTTATTGGAGGGCGTTAGGGGATTAAAAGCTCAAGCTATGCTTTGTGTCTCTCTCTTCCTGCTGGCTGTGGATCCAGATGCAGAACTCTCAGCTCCTCTCCAGCACTGTGTCTGTCTGTGTGCCACCATGCTCCCATCATGATGATAGTCAGCTAACCCTCTGAAACTGTAAACAGGCTCAATTAAATGCTTTCTTTTATAAGAGTTGTCATGGCCATGGTGTCTCTTCACAACAAAAGAACCACGACTAAGACAGTATGAAATCTCTCTGACCCAGTGGAAGACTGGGCATTTGTTTTGCTTGTCAGGGGAGCTAAGTTAATAAGCTGTGCTTCGGAGGCCCGCCCTTGTTTGCCTAGAGGAACACTGTAGCTACTGTTAGGGGCTACTCCTACTAGATAATATTGCTACCAAATAGTCTCTGTTCACTGTACTATGTCATCTCCTTCTGTCCCAAGAAAAGGGATCTTTTGTTTCTCTTGAAGAAAAGCACAGATTTCCCATACAGACACTGAAACCAATTATATTTCTTATTACTTTTGTGTCTGGGAACTTCCTGGATTTGTGCTCCAAGGAGTGGCATTCTCCCTGAGATGGGGCATATGAAGAGACAGCCCTGACAGAAGGCTAAGGACTGAATACATAGGTAACTTTACTTAACTCTGTGGCTGGATGTAGCTCTGTATTATTCTGTGGTTAGAAACAGCTTTTTAGTGGCTTTCTCTCATCTACGTATGGGATTTATTTTCTCATTTTGCAAGTTTATTATGCCATGATTTGCTAGTAATGTTTGTATAAACTACTAAGCTATGAATATAAATATCCTCTTTTAAAATACGGGTTATGTTTAATTCCTGTGTACTGTCTAATATTCTAGTTTACACTGAGGTATGAAGTACATGCATTAGATATTATCTTAGAAGAAAGACCTTCTTACTTGACTTTTCAGTCTTTACATTTTAGTAAAAATGTAATATAAGAAAGTTAAATCTGTAAGGTGCATGTGAGACTTCTCTGGCCTGGAGGTGCAGGGCTCCCAGTGGCTCTTACTGTCACAGACTTATAGCTGTGCTTCCACAGTCTATTCTCAAGGCCTCGATTTCTTCAGAAGCAGCTTTAAAAAGCCACACATAAGAACCTGTGTGTGTGATGCTCTGTGTCCTGCTTTTTTGCTAGATTCCTTTCTTACAACTGGGAAAATTGAAACAAAATATATAAGTAACAATACAAAAATTTTGGAGTTTCTTCTAAAATGAAGCAACAAACTTTAAAAAACCAAAACAGTGATTTGATGTATATTATTCATCAAATTTGGATTTATAAAGCATCTATAAGTCTCCATGTAGAACCAGGGTATCTTCCTGCCAGCGCAGCTAGAGGTACAAGGCAGCAAAGTGAATGGCGTTCTAACTCCCATGCTCATGGACTAAAACAGTCTCAGTAGCTTCCCAAAAGTAGTAAGATAAAGGAAAGCCAGTATTCCATCTTTAAGTTATACCTTTTTTTTTTTTTTTCCGAGACAGGGTTTTTAAGTTATACCTTTTGCAGACTACTCTTAATAAAATGCTTGTTAACAGAGGGATGGATTAAGGAAATATGGTGTGCACATATGGTATACACACACACCAGAGTGTTCCAACCATGAAGAAAAACCAAATTACTTACTCTGTTGTAGGATAGTAAATGGAATTGGAAACAATCCTATATTTTATATAGACACATAACATCATGTGTGTCCAAATGACAAGTCATGCATGCACAAATGATGTGTCATGTATGTACAAATGGCATGTTATATATGTACAAATAAAGTGAAACCACAGAGCAATGGAGGGGATCTTAGTGGGTGGGGGAGTGGGAGAGAGAGGACAGGAATATAGGATAGGTTTGTTCAATATACAATATATACTTACTGGAATATCCTTACATTCAGACATAGGTTTGAAAAGAGGAATGTAGTCCTTATAGGACAGTCAAGTGGGCAAAGCACTTGATGCCAAGCCTCACCTGACTTGTCCTCATGTGTGTACTGACACATGTCACTGCACCCAGAATAAATATGTAACTAAAACTGTTCATTCGGGGCCTGGAGAGATGGCTCAGCGGTTAAGAGCAGAGGTTGCTCTTCCAGAGGTTCTTAGTTCAATTCCCAGCAACCACATGGTGGCTCACACCATCTATAATGAGATCTGGTGCCCTCTTCTGGCATGCAGGCATAAATGCATGCAGAACACTATACATAAATAAATCTTTTTAGAAAAGATTAAAATAAATTGGCATATCTGTACACTGAACATCTTGTTCAAGGAGGTTAGGTGACAAAAATCAACCAAAAAAAATCCCCCATTGTTCTTGTTGAAGGACAATTTGCTCAAGTAGAAATGAAGAGAGTGAACCAGCATGTGGGAAAATTCAATGTCACTAATTGGAAACACAAATAAACTATTACATTATACAAATCTCACTTACAAAAGAAAGAAAAATGAAAACCAGCATTCAGACGCCCTCTGGGATAGCTGGTTGCACAATACAAACAGGATCAATCCTTCTAGAAAGCTGTTTGGCACATATAACAAGAGCCTTAAAATCAATTATAATCTCCAATCTAGTAACCCTTTACTTAAAACTTAATTTAATAATACGATTTTAAAAATAAGAACAAGCAATGATCAAACCAGAATAATGTGACTGGGTGTCAGGGAGAGGGAGAACAAGAAAGAAACTGAAGTGACGTCACTTTCAAATGACCACCAGAGCTGGTCACAGGTTCTAACACTACAGTTGGAGAGTATACCCAAGGAGGAGAGTCTGCCACACCCAAGCACACATGCTGCAAGAGAGAGCTCAGCCCTGCGTGCCACCGTCACCCTCAGCATTCAATGACAGGGCATGCATGGATTCAGAAGACATCATATCTAAACCTGATCAGGTGGACTTTGGTTTACTGGTGAAATAATTGATATTACTTTGGAAAAGTTTGAGAAATGATATTGTGTCTTCAGAAGGTTAAAATTTTCCTTTGAAAATCTGACATTCTCTAAATAATAATAATAATAATAATAATAATAATAATAATAATAATAATAATAACTCCAAGAATTGAAACTGATCTTGACTTCTGGCGAGGCAGCCCACTTTACCCAGATAAGTGAATGAGGTAATTCTGAGAATAGGAAACCTGAGGCATCCTGTGAACTAAATGTTTGGAGCGCCTGCTTCTTTCTAAGTCAGGACCGATAATGGCAGAAAACAGAAAACTAAAGGACAGTGTTAAGAGTGCCAGCTCACCTGCTTTAGAGTTGCTATGAAGCGAGTTATATACTCCACACTGACAGGATCCTCCACTGTGAGCTTGTGGCTCTGGCACTCCACCCGCGCTCTGCTGATCACCACTCTAGCATCTGCTGTCAGACCTGCAAAAACAGTCAAAACTTTAAAGTCTAAACATGTCTCAAAATGTATTTCCTTGTCAAAAGGTTTAGTTTTCAATTCTCTCTTATAGCATCCTTTGCCCTGCAGTAATGCCTTCATAAAGATCTAGAAAATGCCATGTGCCTTACCTGTGATTTATTTCCTTTTTAAGCCTAATTTCACTCTCTCATTTATAGAGAAAATAGTAAGCAGTTTGCTTTAAACATTATTAGTAAGTTGGTTTTATTTTTCTTACGAGAGCAAGAACAATACTCTATCCTGAAGCACACAGTCATTGTATTCAGAGTACGTTTGAATAACTGTGATATATCAATTCTCATTTTTTTGTCAAAATGAAAACTTTGGAAATCAAAGATGTTAGAACAGGTGGACCTCTGATAGAGTTAAAATATCCAAAAACGTTAAGATTGATTCTCAGCATGTCTATGAGGAGACAGTATGTGCTCTAGCTGAAGTCAGAGACTGACTACAGCATGTGACTAACACAATACTGAGTGTTTGTATAAACTAAGGACCACACTGGTGTTTGACGTGTGTGTGTGTGTGTGTGTGTGTGTGTGTGTGTGTGTGTGTGTGTGTGTAGATGCAACTGTATGAAGAGGGAGAAAGGAGCATTAGATGCCCAGGAGCTGGACTTCCAAGCAGCTGTGGTGTTGAGTATGTGTGACTTGGGCATGGTTTCTGGGAACAAGCTCAAGTCTCTGCAAAAGGTTTGCACACTCTTAATTGCTGAACCATCTCTCCAGACCCTTCACTGCTCAGGTAACACTTATCAGATTGTACTCAAAACCAAATCCACTCAAACCACCAGGAAGCAGGCACTTCTCACACAGCCATCGCTCTTAATTCATCACAAGCATCTACCTTCCCCATCCTGTAGCTATGGACACCTGCATCATCTTCACTCCTTGGAAACAGGAGAACACAGGCAGAGTATAGAGCTGTCTGAGACCAGATACCAGATTAAAGGACGAGAAGGTGATTCTCTGTACTGACATCATCTACAAGAAAGGACTGGCAAGAGATAGCTTAACTCATCCCTGGGTTAAAGTTTTATGTAGCTAGAAATAGTTCAGATACGTGACTTAAGAGTATGTCCTCTTTACAACGCGACTATGATCCACAACTAGAGGAACACTGACGTTAAAAATACCTAAGAGTGGTGGTTTCTCCAGAGATGGCTCAGCAGGTGAATGTCCGTCACACAAACATGGTGAACTCAACTTTGACTTTAGTACTGGCAGGCTAAAGGTGTCAGTGTCACAGCAAGTCCCTCCACTAGCATGCTTCTTCTGTGTCACCAGGCTTGTGTGACTTGCCGGTGACTGTGATTTATGCTTCCTGAGCCCAGCAGCTGGACTGGCTGCAGGTTGCTTCCTCCCCCCACCCCCTGCACACTCTCTGAGGCTCTTTGCTCTCTAGCATCTCTTTATGATTCCTGCTGTTCCTCCATTATCTTCTCTGAAGAGTCACTTACAGCTCAGACTATGTTCACTCTTGGGGTGACAGAGACATTTTCTAATCTGCCACCTCGTTCCAGACACATTTCTTAGTATGTCTAACAATTGTTTGTAGAAGCTACAGGATTTTCTACATGTAAGATTAGGTCACCTGTGACCAGAGATTATTTTCCTGTCTTCCATTTACAGTTAGGGGGTTTTATGTCTCTTCCTTGACTAATTACTCTGGACAGAACATGGAGTGACAAAGCTGGTGTTTTTGTCTGTTGTGGTTACAGACTTCATGTTTCAATTGTTCATCATGAATCAATACATCAGCTGTGGGTTATTCACATGCACTTTAGTTGTGCTGAGGTAACCTTCTAATTTGTTGTGTTTCTTTTTAACCAAGGAGTAGTACTGAATGATACCAGATACACTTTTCTGATTCAGTTGCTATAACTGTCTAGCTCTCCCTTAGGCGCTCATGCCCTGTTAGTGTGGAGTCATCATCTCAGACATCTACTGAACTCTTGACTGAATGAATGCACTTCATGAATGTTGTCAGCATGCACTGGTACACGTATTCTCCTAAGTCCTTTGTATTTCTGTGCAAGTGGAAACAATGACCCTAGTTTACATTTCTCATTTTACTTGAGAAATGGTTTTACTTACTCAATACACCTAGCTTAATTTTGTCCACCTTTTCAAAAATTAACTTTTGCTATGGTTTTCTATTATCCTTGTTCTGTTTACCTTGGTGTGACGCTGCCTTTGGAGTCACTCTGTTGTGCGATTTCAGCGTAGAGTTGTGGCTGGTAAAGACTCCTTCTGTGTTCACTTCCTTTTCCTCTCAGCTTAGCTACATCCATAAGTTTTGATACCATTGATACTCATTTTTTTATTTCTCTCAAAATATTTCCTAATTTCGCTTATGTTAGCTATTGGTTTATTTTTATCCATGGCAGTTTAGAATTCCATTGTTTAAATGAAATACAATTGTGAATTTTAAGTTTGCCTTCCACTTGATTTCTAGTTTCATTCTTTTCCAAGCAAAAAGATAATAAAGATTTCATCTTTTAGATTTGTCAAGAATTGTCTTGTGACAATTTCAATGCATAGTATGATAAAGGACCCTTTTTTTTGTTGAATGAGCATTTTAAGGGTCAATATAAAATCCCTGTTTAAAAAACAATTATAAACTAAGAAGGAAAAGTGATGAGAAGTGTTGTGGTAGCTGAGGACGCCTTGGGTGAATGTGTGTGTGAAGAGAAGACAGAAGTGCTGAGTGGGGTGTATTGATTGCATGGCCATGATCAATGCCCTGGGCCCATGGAATTGGCAAAGACTTCCTCTAGGGTCAGGCTCAGAGTGATGACAAAGCCTTCCTCTGGTCCAAGTACAAATGTTGACAGAGAACTCAAGTGGGAGTGTTTAGGAACAAATGGCCAGTGTGTGTGGGACTAACAACTGCACATCCTCCAGATATTCACAGCTTGAGACTATTCCCCTGTAGACACCTCCTACCAAGACCACCTAGCTCTTCCCCATGTGCTGTACGTAATGGATGTGCTGAGGTTCCAAGCTGGTGAATCAGTCAGTGAGGCCCCATCACACACCCCACCGGACCCCAGCTATTCTTTACATGTGTCTGTGAGTCTGTCCTTTCTTCATACCCTTGCTATCTTTGGGCAGGTTAAGGTGTCAAGCCATGCAGAATACAGTGGCATGTTTTAATCAATGTAAAAAGGCAAATATGCACAAGAAAATATGCTCAATGCTACCAGCCTTGGGGAAATAGACGTTTAATCCATAATCAGAAATTGCACATATTTAAAGAATGATAAAACACAATCAATGCAAACCCCAACGACCACAGAAACTCTTATATATAAAAAAGTATTTACATTGGGAGCTTGCTTCCAGCTTCAGAGGCTTATTTGATGGTCATCAGGACTGGGATGGCAGCATGCAGGCAGACATGGTGCAGAGAAGTAGCTCAGAGTTCTAAACCTAGATCCACAGGCAGCAGGAAGAGGGGGACACTGGGCCTGGCTTGAGCATCTGAAACCCCAAAGGCCATCCCCCATTGACACACTTCTTCCAACAGAGCCACACCTCCTAATCCTCAAGTAGTGCCATTCCCTGATGGCCAAGCAGTCAAATATATGAGCCTATTAGGGTCATGCTTATCTAAACCAACACATATACTAAATCAAATTTATTGAATTTTTTTATGAAACTCAAGTCAACATTTCAGAGAACCTTTATAACCAAACATTCTAACACATATAATTCAAAGGTAGACCAATTTGATATATTTTTGAAGAAATTATGATAGTAGAAAATATTGTCTTTGTCTCCCACAGTGAAGCCATTATGATACCACAAAAGTTAAAAGCTTGGCATATAGTAAAAACACTGCAACTCTTACATGTGTGTGTGTATATGTGTGTGTGTGTGTGTGTGTGTGTGTGTGTGTGTATTTATATATGTGTGTGTGTGCATATTTATATTACATATACACACATATATATATATATGTTCAAGTGCTTTGGGCATAAATGGCGATAGTGTGTGTTTGGTGGCATGCACAGTGCAAAATGCACATGTTCACAGCCCAGTCTGGAGAGATGCTCTATGCAACTCAGGTGAGCACTTCCAAAGGAAGCTCTTGATTCATATCTGTCTGTCAATTTTTGGTTGTCATGTTCTCTGAAACCCTTTACTATTGTTAGTTTTTCCCAATCTTACATTTAGTTTAGTCACACTCCACAGTTTAGGAAGTTGAGACTTAGCATGTTCGTAACATATCACACACAGATCTTCCCCTTCCTCCCTCCCTCCCTCCCTCCCTCCCTCCCTCCCTTTCTCCCTCCCCCCTTCTCTTTCTCCTCTCACCCCTTTCATACTTGGGTTGAAGAGATGACTCTCCAATTAAGCCAGATTCCTCTTGCACAAAGCCAAGTTCAATTACCTGCATCCACATCACACAGCTCACCACCCCCAGTGAAGGGTGTCTGACACCCTCTTCTGGCCTCTACAGCACTTACATGCAGAAACCCACACATATATTCATATAATACAAATAAAAGTAAATAAAATCTTTTAAAATTCTATAAATTATACGAATAATAAGTTCTATAAACTACACGTAAGAGAAATCCATGTTTAACATTTATGCTTTACTATCAAAGGTCATTATTTTAAAATTCCCAGTTTATAGAGCTGTGGCCCTTTAAATATAGGTGACACTTTGTATTTAGGGAGTAAATGAAGCAAAACTATAGCAACATGGTAGCTGAGTTACCCGCTCCTATGTTTAAGTGTCCTAGGTGCCACTGAGAGTCTGTACACACCTGCAAAAGCCATGCAGACATGGTCATCCAGAGCGCAGATTTTCCTCACAGTCCTTTCATCTTGAAGCTTGGCCACTGACTTTTTTTCCACCCCAAGCACAACTATATTAGTTCCTCGAATTCCAACCTATAAAGACATTTTTTTAAAAAGTAAAGTCAAAACTGGCTAATTACTCTAGCATGGGTCAGAGTTAGAGGGTTTCTCTTAAACAATTAATAAAGTGGAAAAGGATCCATCTAGGAAATAAGATGTGCAGCTGCTAACTGACTAGATGCCTAGTTCTCAGCCTCAAGACAAGTAAGACAAAGAGGTAGAAATTACAAAGAAATGCAGTCAGTGGTGCATGAAAACCTAAAAATACAACCACTTTAGGGTGAAGGAAGGAAGATGCTGCTAATCCAAGCACATTCCTCTTAGTGGCAGAACCAACCTGACAAGGCAGGATAGAAGGCTGGGGCGGGGTTCTCTGGGTAAGAACCTTGCTGTATGAGAATAAAGACAGCATCCACATAAAAATGCCAGGTATGTCTGGGAGTGTCTATAGGGGGGACTGAGAAAGGTGGATCCCAACAGTAAGCTGGCAGTATCTGGTTCAGTCAGAGGACACCTTTGGGGGTTCAATTCTCTCCTACAACAATTGGTTCCTGGGGGCTGTCAGGGTGCCAAGCTTGGTAGCATGTACCTTTACCTCTCTACCTCTTGAATGTGGGTGCAATGTGCTCAGCTGCCTCAAATTCCTCACTGTGACATCCCTACCCCAAATGACTGCATCTTTGAATTGTGAGCAAATAGGGGTATTTGCCTTCTTTTCCTGTTTGTCTCACTTTTATTTTATTCTTTTATCTTAGCACCCTAGCTAAGATCTGAAGCACTGTGTATAGAGTAAAAGTAAATAAAGCAGATACACCTGTATTCTTACTGATTTGGACTGTTCCCCATTTAATATGATTCTCGCTCCAGGTTTTCCATACATAGTCTTTATGTTCAGATATGTTCCTTCTATTCCTAATCTCTTCTGGGCCTTAATCACCAAGACATACACTGGATTTTGTCAAAAGCCGTTTCCATATCTACTGAAAAAATAGTCATGTGATTTTTGTCCTTGAGTCCACGTTTTTTCTGTTTTGCTCACTTAGTATTTGTTCTTTGAGAACTTCAAATAATGCATTTTGGCCATCATCACCTCTCCTCCAATTCCTCCCAGATCAGTTGTCTACCCACCTAACTTTGTGTCTTCTCTTCTCAATCCACTTGAGTCCAATTTGCTCATATACTCTTGATATCTAGTCATCTCCACCCCCAGAGCATGGCTGGCCTATAGGGGCCGCATCCTTAAAGAAAACTGACGTTCTCTTTCCCAGAAGTCATCAATTGCCAATCACCATTAGTTAGGGATGGGACTTTGTGCTCACAGTCCCTCTCCATGCTGGAATTTTGTCTAGCTTGAGCTTATCAAGGTATATGTATAAGTACCTTGTTATTTCCATAAAACACTGTTTACTTGAACTTATCAAACACCTCTGGCTCTTACCATCTTTTCTCCACCTCTTCCACAAAAACTTCTGGGCATTCAGAAGAGGGTATGTGATATAGAAATCCAACTTAGGGCTAAGCATTTCACAGTACACATATTTAGCTAGTTGTGGATATCTGTATTAATTTCTTATACTATCAAAAGAAGCTTCTCAATTTGGGATTGGAAGATGCATTGATCAATGGATAAAACAGTAAGCCATTATGAATTTTTTCTTTCTTTTTTCTTTATTAGATATTTTCTTAATTTACATTTCAAATGCTATCCCAAAAGTTCCCTGTACCCTCCCCCCGCCCTGCTCCCTTACCCACCCACTCCCACTTCTTGGCCCTGGCGTTCCCCTGTACTGGGGCATATAAAGTTTGCAAAACCAAGGGACCTCTCTTCCCAATGATGGCTGACTAGGCCATCTTCTGCTACATATGCAGCTAGAGACACAAGCTCTGGGGGTACTGGTTAGTTCATATTGTTGTTCCATCTATAGAGTTGCAGACCCCTTCAGCTCCTTGGGTATTTTCTCTAGCTTCTCCATTGGGAGCCCTGTGTTCCATACAATAGATGACTGTGAGCATCCTCTTCTATATTTGCCAGGCACTGGCATAGCCTCACACAAGACAGGTACATCAGCGTCCTTTCAGCTAAATCTTGCTGGCATATGCAATAGTGTCTGGGTTTGGTGGCTAATTATGAGATGGATCCCCAGGTGGGGTAGTCTCTGGATGGTCCATCCTTTCATCTTAGCTCCAAACTTTGTCTCTGTAACTCCTTCTATGGGTGTTTTGTTCCCTATTCTAAGGAAGAATAATGTATTCACACTTTGGTCTTCCTTCTTCTTGATTTTCTTGTGTTTTGCAAATTGTATCTTGGGTATTCTAAGTTTCTGGGCTAATATCCACTTATCAGTGAGTGCATATCTAGTGACTTCTTTTGTGATTGGGTTACTTCACTCAGGATGATATCCTCTAGATACATCCATTTGCCCAAGAATTTCATAAATTCATTGTTTTTAATAGCTGAGTAGTACTCCATTGTGTAAATGTACCACATTTTTTGTATCCATTCCTCTGTTGAGGGACATCTGGGTTCTTTCCAGTTTCTGGCTATTATAAATCAGGCTGCTATGAACATAGTGGAACATGTGTCCTTATTATCAGTTGGAACATCTTCTGGGTATTGCTGGATCTTCTGGTAGTACTATGTTCAATTTTCTGAGGAACTGCCAGACTGATTTCCAGAGTGGTTGTACCAGCTTGCAATCCCACCAGCAATGGAGGAGTGTTTCTTTTTCTCCACATTCTTGCCAGCATCTGCTGTCACCTGAATTTTTGATCTTAGCCATTCTGACTGGTGTGAGGTGGATCTCAGGGCTGTTTTGATTTGCATTTCCCTGAGGATTAACGATGTTGAACATTTTTTCAGGTGCTTCTCAACCCTTCAATATTCCTCAGTTGAGAATTCTTTGTTTAGCTCTGTATCCCATTTTTTAAATGGGGTTATTTGAATTTCTGGAGACCAGCTTCTTGAGCTCTTTGTATATATTGGATATTAGTCCCCTATCAGATTTAGGATTGGTAAAAATCCTTTCCCAATCTGTTGGTGGCCTTTTTGTCTTATTGATATTGTCTTTTGCCTTACAAATTGCTTTGCAAATTTATGAGGTCCCATTTGTCAATTCTTGATCTTACAGCACAAGCCATTGCTGCTCTGTTTAGGAAAATTTCCCTTGTGCCCATATCTTTGGGGCTTTTCCCCTCTCTCTCCTCTATAAATTTCAGTGTCTCTGGTTTTAAGTATAGTTCTTTGATCTACTTAGACTTGAGCTTTGTACGAGGGGATAAGAATGGATCAATTCGAATTCTTCTACATGATAACTGCCAGTTGTGCCAGCACCATTTGTTGAAAATGCTGTCTTTTTTTCCACTGGATGGTTTTAGCTCCCTTGTCAAAGATCAAGTGACTATAGGTATGTGGATTCATTCATGAGTTGTTTTTCTAATATGTCCATTAAACAAAATAATAACAATAGGTTCTCCCATAGGACCCAAGACCTAACTAGCTACAGGTTCTTGGCCCAGATAACAGGGCCAAGTATAGGTTTCATCCTTTGGAGCAAGCAGTAAAGACAGTCAGAATGTGGTTGGTTACTCCCATGAAGTTTGTGCCACTATGGCATCAGTGAGAATGTCTTAACAGGCTGGTTACTATTGTAGCTTACATGGTTCACAATGAATTGGCCTGAAATTATCTATTTCAGAAGCTAAGCAAAGTCACTCCTGGTTAATACTTGTATGAGAGTCCATTTATTTTCTGTATTACATTTGTTGCTTTGTTTATGTAAACCTTCACAGAATCTAAGTCAATAGGACCATGATGAAAGAAATTTCTGATGTATTCTTGAATTGAGTTTGTAAGTATTTTATGAAGAAATTTTGTATCTTCATCAGAAAGAATTGTGTGTAATTTCCTTCGTGAGATCTCTTATCTTCTTTAGTATCAGAGTAATACTAGCTTTGTAAATAGAGTTTGGAATCATTTCTTTCTTTTCAAATTTATGGAATAGTTTGAGAAACAGTGATGTTAGTTTGTCTTTAATGGTCTAGAAGTCAACAGTGATACCAACCTACGCCTGAACCTTTTTAGTTAGGAGAATTTTTATTACTGTTTCAATCTTGTTGTATTACAAATCTGGTTATATTAACACCATGGCTTAATTTTGGTAAATCATATACAATAACATTTAAGATTTTCTAATCTAATGGAATGTTGAGTCTCTAATAATCATAATAGTTTTCTGAATATCACTGGCAAGTCTTTTTATTTCCAATTTTATGAATTTAGACATTTGAATACAAATATTTAGTGTACACTGAACACATTCTTTATGGCTTATTCTCTTCTGTAAGCTGAATAAGGAATGTTCCCTAAGTCTTGGGTATTTCAGCTCTGGGTCTCCATGGTCACACTATTTGGAGAGGTTTAGAAGGTACACCCTTACTAGAGGAGGTATGTCACTAGAGGTGGGCTTATAGCCTGGCCCTGCCCTGGTTCATTCTCTATGCTTCATCCTTATGGTTTGAAGATGAGTGCTCGGTTTCCTGCTACCATGCCTGTCAACTATTGTTATGCCTCCTTATTTCAATGGATTTTTATTTTTCTGG
The DNA here is from genome assembly GCA_902729485.2 of Mus minutoides. Lineage (NCBI taxonomy): Eukaryota > Metazoa > Chordata > Mammalia > Rodentia > Muridae > Mus > Mus minutoides. The sequence continues at coordinate 258,120 of LR750175.1, read as the reverse complement.
AACTGTAAGCTAAAATAAATACTTTCTTCCATAAGTTGCTTTGGTCATAGTATTTTATAGAGCAATAGAAAAGTAAATAATACATCCTGTTTCTTCACTGAAAATCAAACAAAACAAACAAAAACCACAGCAAGGTCTCATGTTATCCATGTTGGCTCTCAAAATCACTAGTAGTTGTTGTAGATGATCTTACCTTCCTGATCCTTACATTTCTTTCAACAGCTGGAACTACAAGAGAAAACTGTCACTCTGGGTTCATGTGGTTCTGGGGATAAAACTCAGGCATCCATCAATGCTGGGCAGGCACTTTACCAATTGAGTTACATCCCAGACCTCTCTCTTTCTTTCAGTTAGTTTGGCTAAGGGTTTACCTTTTCAAAGATCCAACTCTTTATTTCACTTATTTCACCTCTTGCCTTGTTTTCTGAGGCATTAATTTCTGCTCTGATCTTAATTCTTCCTTCCTCTCCACTGATTTTGAGTTTCTTCCGAGGCTCTATGATCCATCATTAAGTTATTTATTTTAGATCTGACTCTTCAATATAGACATTTATAGCTATAAACTCTTAACATTGCTCACTGTTTCTCCTATATCATGGTATACTGTTTTCATTTTCACTTCCTTCTAAGAATTTAATTTCCTTTTTGATATATTCTATAACACATTCATTATGTTGTTTAATCTTCACAAGTCTGTATATACTCAAGCTTCTACTATTATTTATGCTTTTTTCATTATGGTCAAATAACATTCAAAATTGATCATGACCTCCCAGTGTTTTAAGGCTCACTCTGCCTCCTATTATATGATCCATTTCCATGGACTAATGAGAAGCATATGGAGTCTCTAGTGCTCAGATGGAATAGGCAATGGATGTCTGTGAGCTCTCTGGAATCTCTGGTGTCACTTAACTGCTGCTTCTGTTCAGTTTTCATCAGGATGATACATTGGTGAGTCTAGGTAGCTAAAATGAACCACAATTACTTTGTTGTGGTTAACATATGCCTTTACATTGGTAGCATTTGTTTTATGAAACCAAGGGCATTTGTGTTTTGTTCATATATGTTTAAAACTGTAATATTCTCTGGGTGATTGTTTCCTAAACCACCTTTAAAAGTTTTTTAAAATCTATTTTGTCAGCTATTAATCACAAGTTTTCTGTTTTCATTTCCTTGCAATACCTTTTTCCATTTTTTTTCAGTCAGAGGTTGTATACATTTTTGATGATGAGGTGCATCAAATAGATTTTTTGATTTTAACTTTTTGCTAAATGACAGAACTCACAGAGGTCCTCTTGCCTTGTTTTCTGAGAGCTTGGAGTTAAGTGTTTACATTTGGCTAGATCCTGTTTTGTAATTCCATCTTATTGTTTGTGCCTTTGAGCTGAGAAATTTAGACCACTAATATTGACTTATTGAAATCTGCTACTAATTCCAGAGTGATAGTTTTCAATGTTTTGTGTGTTTTCTTATTCCTCATTTGCTTATGTTGTATTAGCATGCGGTTTAGTCTTCCCTTTGGCCTCATAGACATGTTTCTGTTTTAAGTTGGAAAGATTCCTTCAAGAATCCCTTTAGAGCTAGTGTAGTGGTCATAAATTCCATTAGGCTTTTTATATTATTATTGTTTCTTTCTCCTTCATTTATGACCAACATCTTTACTGTGTATTGTAGTCTGGGTTGAGTAACTACTTTCTTTCAGAACTTGAAATATGTAATTCTAAGAACTCACAGCTTTTAAAATTTCTGTTGAAATCTGATGAGTTGCCATGATCATGATGTCCCTTCACAGCCACAGAAAAGCTAAGTCAGAAGTTTCTACCAGCAACTGGGGTATTGCTGTGATAGGCCTGGCCATGATTTTTGCCTAGAGAACTATGGAACATTTTGAGACTTTAGACTAGTGGGGCTTAATGGGCTCCACTAGTGTGAGCATGTAAGACAGTGGTACAGAGGGTGATTTGAACTGTGGGGAGTTCATGAGGTTTCAGAAGAGAAGAATTTTGATATATGACATAGAGATCACTCTTGTGCTATTCTGGCAAAGACTGTGGCTGCTTTCTCCCTTTGTCCAAACAAATAGCCTGAGGCTAAATTGGAGAGTTTGCAATAAGAACATTGGCAGAGGAAATTTCTAGACAACCTAGTATCAACTGTGTTGTTTGGTTTTTAGTGGCCACATTTATGCAGCTCTCTAATGAAAAGGAGCAAGCTGAGCAAGGAAAAATACAGAATGTACAGTGTGAGGAGAAAGGGAACACCAAGAATAAAGGGAGGGATGACTACAGGGCACCCACATAAACTTCTAACTTTTCTAACTAAAGAAATGCACACACCTTCAATCCCAGCACTTGGAAGGCAGAGGCAGGTGGATTTCAGACTTCAAAACCAGCCTGATTTACAGAGAGAATTCTAGGCCAGCCAAGCTTAGGCAATGATGGAAACAACTGAAAACAGAAAGCTGATGTTTTATATGTAATTGAATGAAAGGGGCCATGTCCCAGCCCCAGCAAGCACTGGCAGCTTTGGCTATTCTTGGTGTTCCCTTCCTCTCCCTCCCTCCCTCCTTCTCTCTCTCTCTCTCTCTCTCTCTCTCTCTCTCTCTCTTTTCTTTTTTCTTTGTTTTTCGATCTGATTTCTTAAATTGTACTTATAATCATTCTTTCCATATTTTTTTTGTCAAGGATGGCATCTTTTTTTTGTTTGTTTTATTTTTTGTTTTCTGGGTTTTTTTTTTTTTTCCGAGACAGGGTTTCTTGTGTAGACCTGGCTGTCCTGGAACTCACTCTGTAGACTAGGCTAGCCTCAACCTCAGAAATTCGCCTGCCTCTGCCTCCCGAGTGCTGGGATTAAAGGCGTGTGCCACCACGTCAGGCAAGGATGGCATCCTGTTTACTCTTACTTGAGTACATTACTGAGATTGATAATTTCTGAAACATTATATTTTGGTTTTGCATGGGTTTTTTTTTTTTAGTTAGATGATAAATCATTGTTTGGAATTTTTAAGGTATTTTTGTTTTGTGTGTCTGGGTTTTGCCTACATGTGTGTCTAGGCACCACATGCATTCCTGGTACCCATGGAGGCCAGAGAAGGGATCAAATTCAATGGACCTAGAATTATCCATGGTTGTGATTCACTGTGTGAGTACTGGGATTCAAACCAGGGTCCTCTGGAAGAAGAGCCAGTACTCTTAACCACTGAGCCATCTCTTATGCCCAGAATATTTTTATTAAACACTGCTCTTCTTTTAGTGGAAATGTCTATTATGTTCAAGAGAGACTAGACTGGAGTACATTTGAGGTGCTGTTTTTCTCTACTAGGCTTCTATTCCAGGTACCAGGCTCAGTCCCTAGTACTCTCTTTTTTACAAAAAGACTACTGGTGCTGACTTATTCTGGCCTCCATGGACATAGACACACATGTAGGCAAAATATCTATACATATAAAATAAACTAATAAATACTGCTTGGTTGGTAGTTGAAGTCTCAACTCTTTTAGCATTTATTCCTAGGATCCAGATACTGATAACATTCCTGGATGATCTAGTTGCAGATGCTTGTCTCTCAGTGGAGATCATATGTGCTAGTCACATGATGGTCCTTTAGGGTCAAGTAGTGAAGGCTGTTCTTGCCTCTGAGTAGTCTAGTCTGTTATCAGTGTGTCTCAAGACAGATGCTGGTTAAATCTCTTGGCATTCCTTTAGGAAGCTGGTTTCTAATGGTATTTTCTCCTAAAGACGCTTTTGTGAAGCTGGGTCACTATAATACTGATCTACTCTTCACGAGTCAGAATGCAAATGTTGGTCCCTGGTTCTGGGCAGTTCTTCCTGATGTCTGGTGTGCTGCTTGGAGTCTGTGACCCCTATAGACACCGTCTTGTTAAACCCTGTGTAGTTCTCAAAGCATTTCTATCACCTGGAGTTACAAGGTGGTTGTGAGCTGTTAGGTATAAATGCTGGGAACTGAACTCGTATCCTCTGGAAAGACAGTACGTGTTCAAGCACCAGTGCCACTTCTGTAATCTCGTACTGAGTCTTTTTAAGATGGCATCATACTGCTGCTCAGGTCACATGCTAAGTGAATATTCTAGATCTCTCAGTCTGCTGCTGCTTGCGACTTTTTGAATCTGTCTCTGTCTCATGCTTTAAAATACAGTGGGTGAGGCTGGTCTGATGGCCCAGTGCCATGGTTAAGAGTACCTATTGCTCTTGCAGAGACTTGGGGTGGTGGTAGTGTGTGCATGTCAGTTACCAACACCCACATGACTGCCTGTAACCCCAGTCCTAAGTGTTTCGATGCTATCTTTTGGTTTCTGAAAGCACTGACCACGTGTGGTACACAGACATATATGCAAGCAAAAACCCATACACTTAAAAATAAACAAATTATTTTAAAAATATGGTGGGTGCTGGGAACATGCACATGTAAGTGAGTGTATACACACACACAAACACACATGCACACACACACATGCACACACAGAGTAAATAAACAAATAAAGACATGTAATTTTATAATTTTAAATAGATGGCCCAGCAATTAAAAGCACTGACTGCTCTTCCAGAGATTCTGAGTTCAATCCCCAGCATCCACATGGTGGCTTACAACCATCTGTAATAGGATCCAATGCTCTCTTCTGGTGTGTCTAAAGATGACAGTGTATTCATACACATAAAATAAATACTTCTTTTAAAAAAAATTAAAAAGAGGCTAGTAAGTTGGGTTAGCAGTTTAAAGAGCCTATTGCTTTTGCAGGAGACTGGAATTTCTTTTTGAGAAACCACACAGAGTGGCTTACAACCACCTATAACTCCAGGGGACCCAAAACCCTCTGCTGGCTTCCACAAGCACTGCACTCACATGTGCACACTTAGACATACAAATTAATATATAATTAAACAACCCAATTACTTACTTTATTTTATTATTTTAGTAATTAATATTAATTTAATGAATTAAATTAATATACTCTCCAACCAAGATCAATCTTGTGAGCTTTAAACATGTATATTGTATACTAGATTTGTTTGTTTCTTGATTTGATCTGAAGGCCTTGCTATGTATTCTAGGCTGGCCTTGAACTCACAATCTTCTTGCTGAAGTGCCACCATAATCTGTATTGTATTTTGAACAGCTGCTCTTCTGAACTCTTTTGCAACACAGACCTCTGTGCAGGGTCATTCACATCATAGCAAATGGGCTCCACTGGAGTGAGCAAGAGAAAGCAAGCACAGGCAAGCAAAGATGAGAAAAAGAAGCCAGCTCGCTGCCACTCAGTCTCTGGAATGGCATTCCATCACTTCTGTTTCATTCATTAGATGTAAACTATCAGCATCCCTCATCCAAGGGGCCATGACACAACATGGGCAGGCATTCAAAGTGAGGAGTAGAGGTAACTTCAGGAACACCTCCTCAATCTCACCAAGTCAGCTATCGTCTCACATGTTTCACATTCCCAAATAAAACTGCAGCTGAACTCAGAGATGGAGGCACCATCTTAGATTCCTCCTCCTTCCTGGCTGACACCCAAGAGATAACCATGACAACGTTTCTCTGGAATCTGCTTTGTTAGCATTCTTGTTCCAACCCTAGCAACCACTTTTATCTATACTATTACCATGGGGTGGAGGTAACTGGTCTCTCCAATCCTAGTTAGGACTCATCCAATCCAGTGTTCACAATATAGCTGAAGAAATCTTTGGAAAGGATGCAGGAAGGAGAGGGTACAGGAAGAAGAAAAAGAAGAGGGAAGAAGAAAGGAAGAAATGGTGGGAGGAGTTATCTCAGTCACCATTCTTTGCTTCTTTGTATATGTAGAGCACTTTCTCACTAAGAAAACAAAGACAGCAGCAAGACTCAGGACAAAAAGATCCAAGAACTTTTGCCCTGCGCATAATATCGTCCTTTGTTCTGGAGCAGACAGGCATCCTCTTGATGGAGACAAACCCTCACTACCATGTCTGGACTCATATTTCATAAACTCCTCCAGAGAAGAAGCATTACCAATATCTCTGGTGATGGACTTGCCGGACTGAGTCCCATGCTCAAGAGTGGAGTGGATACATATAGTCTGTTTTGAGAAGAAAATGTTGAGAACCTCAAAAGGGACAAGAGTCACACCAAATCCTTTCAGGATCCTTTAGATTTCTAGGTTCAACCCTTCCTATTGTTTTCTAGGCTGTTGTGAATGTTTTTCCACTCTACAATGTAGTTGCCTTGCCTTACCTACCATATGATATTCCCTTTGTTTAATACTTTTCTTTCCTCTGCTTTCCACCTCCTCCCCTGGCTACCTTCCATCTTTCCAATGGTTCCTTAAACATGCTTTCTAAGGAAGGTTTCTCTTATAACTGCAATTTCTGTAGCATCCCATACCATCTCTAGGATTATACTCATTTAGATCTTGTACAGACTTTTTATTTTGTACTATAGGGACTCTGTACATAGCCCATGCTGGCCTGGGATTCACAGTCCTCCTGAGTGTTGGCTTTACAGTCACATACCACATTCCCATCTAGGACTTTTCTCTTATTCCTCTTAATTGCTTTCTAGACAGTTCTTTAAAAACTAGGATACTATCTACCACCTTCACTGTGAAACTCTTCAACTCAGGTTAGCGTATGTAAGTCTTTCTGAAAGGACTTTAAAAAATTGACATGCTGGAAGGAACAGAGACAAACTGAATCAAAAAAAGAGAAGAATCATAAATAATAACAGAATTAATAATTAGTTTATGTGAATTATATCTTAACTTGTATTACTTCTTTAAATACACATCAATTTTATAAATCTGGAGCTATTTTGATGTTTATTTTACTATTAAAAAGAATACTACTCCTATGGCTAAGCAGTCCAGAGCTGTTACTGCTCTCATAGAGGACTCAGGTTTGGTTGTCAGCACCTACATCTGGTAGCTCACAACTGCTGCAATTCCAGATCAGGAGAATCTTACACCCTCTCCTGGCCTCTGAGGGTATCAACACACACGGTGCACATAAACATATGAAGGTGCACACAGTCATACAAAGAAATAAAACAAACAGATCTTTCAAATAAATACAAGGAATAAAGAAACTATAGGATGAAGAGGTGACTTACTAGTTAAAAGAGCTTACTGTTGCTCTTGCAGAGGACCCGTGTTTGTTCCCAGCACTCACAGGGTAACTTACAAATAACCATAACTTCTGTTTGATTAGACTAGGCTGGCTAGACAGTGAGCCTCACAAACCCTTCTGTTTCCCATTTGATTACAAACATGTACCACCATTCTATGTATTATCTAAACATAGGTTCTGGAGACTGAACTCCAGGTCTCGTGCTTGCACAGCAAACATTTCACTCACTGAGCTATTTCTCAGCCTAAGAATAGAGATGCACAAAGGATAAATAAGGGCTGGAGTATCTATCAGTCAAGAGTAGAGCACACACATAGCATGCACACTGCCCTGGGTTTGATAGCTAGCACCAAGAAATAAAAGACACAGATCAACATTGAAGAAAAATAAAATATTGGTAGTAGCATACGCCTTTAGTCTCCAGCACTCAAAAGGCAGAGGCGGATCTCTGAGTTTGAGGCCAGCCTGGTCTACAGATTGAATTCTAGGACAGCCACAGCTACACAGGGAAACCCTGACTTAAAAAAATAGAAAAGCAGATATTTTTCCTTCTTCTCTGTACATTGACAGAAACATTTATTAGTGAAATCACAAATCCACCTCTTAACTAAAGACTAAGGAACGGACACTCTGAAGGCTAGACTGCAGAATTGAGATTCAATAAATTAAAATATAGCCCCTGTAAAAATCTGGGGTCAGGGGAAGGGTAAGTCGACGAATGAGAATAAATTTTAACTTTTTTATGATAATGCTGTGATTCACATGCTCTCCTAAGATTGCAGCACTTTTCCAAAATGTCATTCAAACATATTTCGTCTTTATAGAAAAAGAAACTGAACCAAAAAGAAAGGAGTCTTCCGGCTCCAGTTTGTGCTGCTTGCTAATTATCAAGCAGGAGGCATATCCTGGGCTCTCTAATTATGGCCCATATAATTTTTATATTATATTACTAAGTAATGTCATGTCTACATAGTGGTCAAAACTCATCAGGCAGGCTTACTTGTAATTCATCATATCTACTGTTTATAGACACAATATTTAGCAGCATAATTTTATTCTATGCAAAAGGTCATAGTACCCTCAAGGAAACACAATGAATAACTCCATAAAAATATGCAAATTGCAATTTCAGAATCCTGAGGTAAGAGTCTCATCCTTCCAGTGTATCTTTAAAAATGCCCAGTATAGGTAGTTTTATATCCTTACCCTTTTACAGCTCATTACAAAGGAACTATCAATCAGTTCTATAACATTCTTAAAACACTTGAAATGAGCCGATGTGGTTTCTTATTACACCCCCATCTTCTCCCATTACTCCCTTTATTTTAGGCTCTAAAACTTGGGCATTATTTCCTAACCATATGCTACACACCATGCTGGGGACTATATAACTTTTTGTTTTTATCAAAATGGTACCCTTTTGGTTTAAACAACACCAGGCTTTCTTTAAACTACCAATTCTAACAAAATTTAACTAGTGGGCCCAATTAAACCAAAAAATATTTTTAAATGATCTTTTTTGTAATTACTTTTGCCATTTTACATTTGATAGATTTATAATAAAAATCTATTTTTACTATAAATCTAATACATTTATTAGATTTATAATAAAAGTGAATTAACTTCTATTATCAAGTTGATACAGAAGTGGAAGTAGATACTTGTAGACTGAGAGATGTTCTGTGTATTCTCATAGCTACTGTCTCAATTTCCAAAACACACACAAACATACTCATGAAATTTGAGAGATTTTTTTTTAATTATACTCTGTATTCATAGACTAGGGCTCAGAAGCCTGGGGGTGCTAGATCTTTCACTGGGGCACTTTTGTCCTTTAAATTTTTCATAAATTATGATGATTATTGAACAGTTAAAATTTGGCAGCAGTGTAACAGCTGTCCTGAGTATTTAAAGGTTTTTAGGTAATGTGAATTCATAAGTCTAAAACAGGGTAGAATCTCATGAAATTTCCAGTATTACTTGAGCACCCACACATGTGGGCACACACAGAACAGTACAAAAGTGAGGATGGGGGTGCGGGGGGTCCTTTGAAACACAGCTAAACACTGAGGTTAAAATTTGAGACAATTACTTTTAATGAAGCCATTTGGATTAGCATTTCTAACTGTTCCTCTCACTAACAGGAAGTTAGAATTTGATTTGTTCTGAGATTGGGGACGTGGTGGGGGTACGCTGGAAGGTTTTAACTTTTATCATTATTAAACAACGGTTTGGATTATGAAAGAACTATTAACTTTACCTTGGGTCAGTGGATTCCCAAGGAAGTGGCCATAAGTACTGACGTAGCATGTTCGATGTGTTTTGTCAGTTACTACAAACATACAGCATATTTTTACAAAGTCTGTAGCTGTCGTTAAACAAAGGCAGTTGCAGGAAGAGAACAGGCTGAACTCTGTAACCTCCACTGCCAACCTGAGGTTGCGTTCCTAGTAAAAGAAATAGTTCTCACACCAGGGCCCTTGCTCTGGGAGCCAGCGCTGGAACAGTGGCTGCCAGGGAGCAGCTTACCGCGGTGGAGCCTTTCTTCACTGCTTCCTGGGCGTACTCCACTTGGAAAAGGTGTCCATCAGGAGAGAAGACGGTGATTGCCCTGTCATACCGAGAAGCCATCACGCAGGCCTCCGAGGATTCTACCAGGCCTCAGAAGCTGCCTGGGACAGGAGTCCACGGGGCCCCCACGTGCTAACGCCCGCCCGGAAGCGGTTACTCCTGAACTCCCTTGTGCTCCCAACCGCCTCCGGAAGTCCTGGAGTTCCAGACTTTGGTCTCCTCTTCCCCCAAGTCTGAGTGCCTTTGGCTGACTCCAAAAAGTCCTGCTTGTGTGGCCTGAAGGATAGGAAAGATTCTGTGTCTGTGTGCGGGCACACGTTTCAATGGATTTCTGAGTTGAGGCTAGTCTGCTCTACAGAGTGAATTTTAAGACAGCCATGGCTACACAGAGAAGTCCTATCTTGTAAAAAACAAAACAAAAAAAAGTGAACTTTTTTGATAGTAGATTTTGAATATACCATCTTGCACCTTACACCCCTGAGACACATCCATCCCTAGCTCCGTCTTTTAGAAATTTAAACAGTCTTGCTAAATTGTCCAGGTTTGCAAAGAAATTACAATTTACCAATGTTACAGTTTCTTCTACTTTTCCCCAGCTTTTAAAACAAAATAGACCTTATGGACAAATAAGACATTAACTCAAGAACATACTCCATCAAATTAATAGGGATGGCAAGAATCAATATAATACTATTTTAGTTAAAGAAGTAAGAGTCTAAAGATATGTTTGAAGTATGTCTGAAGTTGAGTTGTAGCAAGAGTTATATATAACCTGGTTCAACATTACTGCTTATGAAAGAAGTCTTTGTCCTCATCAGTAAGATGGGAATATTTAAAAATCTGCAGCAATGTGTTCTGAGGTTAAGATGTGTTTATAGGTGTCATAACTTAAAATGGTTCCAGATGGGCCCTAACAGGCAGGTACATTTAGCTATTATTACTTGCCATGTATTTTTTATTAGATATCATTTTCCATTGGGAAGCATCTTAAAGTTGGTGAACTCAACCTTAACTGAGAGAGAGAGAGAGAGAGAGAGAGAGAGAGAGAGAGAGAGAGAGAGACAAAGAAACTCATTTCTTTCTATTCAAAATCCTAGATTTTAGTTGATTTCTGAAAAGTAGTTGTATTCATTCCTCCCCGACCCCTTCAACACTTTTCTTCCATATTAGCCACTCTTAAAAAAATTTGAGGGGCTGGTGAGATGGCTCAGCGGTTAAGAGCGCCAACTGCTCTTCCAAAGGTCCTGAGTTCAAATCCCAGCAACCACATGGTGGCTCACAACCATCTGTAACGAAATATGATGCTCTCTTCTGGAGTGTCTGAAGACAGCTACAGTGTACTTGCATATAATAAATGAATAAATAAATAAATATTTTTTTAAAAATTTGATCTATCGAAAGGGCATTCTTGACTAAAATTATTTTTTCTCTATGCAGTTATTTTACAGTATCAGCACAAACCACCATTTGTCAAAAGATGTTTCTGAGAAGTGTTTGATTATTCTTGTTACATATACACTTTTCTTTTCTTTTTTTAAATAAAACTTGTTGTACTCATAGATTCATGGGAAGTCTCAAAATTAGTGGGAGAGTGGGAGCCTATTTTACCTAGTTCAGTCTGATGGCAATGGTTTTCTATCTACAGTAAGTGCATTATCAACACCCAAGCTGACATTGATGCATCTCCTAGAGCTTTTCTAGATTTCAGCAACACACTGCACTCCTCACATGCATTTTGGTGTAATTTACCAGGTGTAGGTGGCCGCCACACCCAACACCATAGTCAATCAAGGTTCCTTGAGCTGTCCACTTGCAAAACACACTTAACTATTCCCGCTTCAGTCACTTTGACAAACACTAATCCATTCTCCATTTCTTAATTTTCTCTACAAAGGTTTATATATAGGACATAAATATTTTATGACTTTTTATTTTAAAAAATAAATATAGATTCACAGGAAGTTAGAGAATGATAGAGTGCTCTCTTATATGGTCAGGTATAACCTTTAAAATCACAGAATAGAAAAGCCAACAGTTAACATTAGTATAATGAATATCTATACATTTAAAGAAAAAGTTATTTTTATTAAGTGTATTATGAGTCCGAAGTGAAAATGCGTGCATATACATGAACACGGGTTTCTAATAGCAAGACTAGGTTGTCGGCCATTGGATATGGGGCTGTGTGAGGCACCTGGTGTGGGTTCTAGGAACCAAATTTAAGTCGTCTCTCTGTAAGAGCAACATATGCTGTAAACACTGAGCCATCTCTCTAGTCCTATCTCTAGTTTTGACTTAAAAGCATTTTGTGTAAACATATTAGAGGCTGCATTTCAGAAATATTAGGATTAATTGACCAGGAACAGTGGAGTACACCTTTAATCTCAGCATTCAGGAGACAGAGGCAGGTGGGTCTTTGTGAGTTCTAGGCCAGCCTGGTCTTCATAGTAAGTTCTAGGATAGTGAGCCACTACATAGAAACACCTTGTTTCAAAACAAAATTAATGCATCCAAGTGTTACAAATTTCATCTTAAGAGTTTGGTATCTTTATGTAGATATGTTCATGTGTATGTGTATATATTCATTAACACTTAATTTTTCTACTTAAAATAATATCGGGATAATATCTAGTTCACAAGGTTGCTGCAATGAAAAAAATTAATCAGTGAATTAGTTCCCCATAACTATCTGATACAGAGGAAGCTCTTTAAAATATTAACTATTATTTATTACTGAGTGGAGAAAAGATAACTTTTTAAGAGAGAAATCAAAGAGCACAATTATAACAGGAACCAATGTATACCTCTTTAAAAATGTATGTTTAAGCAGGCATGATTGCAGTTGGGAGCTGGAGGCAAAAAGATCAGGAGTTCAAGATGATCTACAAAGGGGCTCATGGAAACTGAGCCTCATGTATTCCTACCTCAAAAAGTTAGAAACATTCAAAGATCTATATTTGAGCAAATACACATTTGGAACTGTATACAGAAAGGAGTAAAAAGACATATGTCAACTTAACAAAAGCCTTTGTGGCAGCAGGCTAGAGATTAGAAAGGTATATGAGGGAGAAATTAACATTTTAAACTCTCTCCCTCTCCCCCTCCACCTTCCCCCCTCTGTGTATGTTATTTAAAATTTTGTTGGGCATAGGCTAGCCTAGCTTACACTTAGAAAAAGTAACAGCATGAAAAAATTTAATTCCTAGAGGTTTCTGACATCAATCTTGAAGACTAGAGGTAACTCTATTAAGAACCATTTAAAATACTAACAAAATACTTTTAAAACCTATATGTTGGCTGGCAAAATGGCTCAGTGGTTAAGAGTGCCTGCATAAAACCCAAGTAGACTCATGTAGCTACAGTTCCAGAGCACCCGATGCTTCTATTCTCCATGGGCACCTATATACACATGCACATGCCCATATGAATATTCATAATTTAAAATAGAATAAATCCTTAAGAAGGTCTGTGTTCTCTCTAAAGAGCTAACAAAGAATAGAGCTCTGTGGTGCCATGATTCATAAGCACAGAAAAATAGCCTTGGCTTTTCCCCTTCAGGGATTTGCTTACTCTCATAGCATAGTTAAGAAACCAAAGTAGACCTTGATAGACAAAATAGAAGTCCAGCTCTTGTCACAATGTTATGGGACACATTTAGACTTTCATTGAGTCCCAAGGGCTAAGGCATAGAATATGAACACAGCAAACATACTTCTGCTCTGAATTATTCTGTGCCACAGGATCTCTCCTCTCACATGTCCTCTACAGATAGGTGTGGTCTTGAAAATAAAATAAATAAAATAAAATAAAATAAAATAAGACCCTTAGGTTGGTACATGTGTACGTGCATGACCATAAATGTGTGTGTGTGTGTGTGTGTGTGTGTGTGTGTGTGCGCACGCGTGTATGAGAGAGAGAGAGAGAGAGAGAGAGAGAGAGAGAGAGAGAGAGAGAGAGAGCATGTGCTGTGTATGAGTATGTGCTGTGGCATGCATGCATGTGGAAGACAAAAGACGAGTAGGGTGGCAGTCCTTGAACTTTCTGCCTAGTTTGAGATAAGGTCTTGACTTCTGCTGTACTCACCAGGGAAGCTGACGCACAAGATTTTGGGGATTCTCCTGTCTTTGTCACCTACCTCAGTATAGAAATTCTGATATTACAGATTTGGCTACCACATCTAACTTTACATGGGCATTGGGGATCCAAACTCAGGTCCTTTGACCTTATCCCCAAGCCATATTCTATCTCCCAAATAAACTGAGCGGGAGCAACAAGCAGGTAAATTGTAATGAAGCCCATGTCACTGATATTCACTGTACAATCCACAGGTATTAACCTGTTTTGCTTATTTTAACTGTTTAACTTTGAAAGATGCTTGGCTCAAGTCTATACAGCCCTGCTGCCCCTTAAATCAGACTCTTGCCTCTTGCATCTGAGTGACTCACTGCCAGGGAAGAAGCACTTATGTTGGTTTAGGAAGAAGGGGAGAGGTCACTGAAATCGAGAATAAAAATTAGAAGCTGGAGAGATGTTGCTGCAGTTAAGGGCACTTCCCACATAACCAAGCATCTCACAATTCCCTGTAATCCCATTTCCAGGGCAGCCAGCATTTTCTTCTGCCCCTGTAGATACACACACACACACACACACACACACACACTAATACATAAGAAATAAATCTTTAAAATATTTTAGAATAAAACTCAAAAAACCTCCAAGATGTCCTATAGTCAGTAAAATACACTGTTGTTGGAATTCCTGGTTCTATTTTTAACTAAAGGAATGTAATTGAAATTAACATGTTTTTAAAATATCCAAATAAATAGTTTTCAGTCAGGCTGGAGAGATGGCTCAGCGGTTAAGAGCACTGATTGCTCTTCTGAAGGTCCTGAGTTCAATTTCCAAAACCACATGGTGGCTCACAACCATCCATTATGAGATCTGATGCCCTCTTATGGGATCAGAAGACAGCTACAGCATACTTACATATAATAAATACATAAATAAATAAAAAAATAAATAAATAAATAAATCCTTAAAAAAAAGACCTAGAAAGAGAAACACTGATATTTTCTTGGACAGAATAACATGAAGATTTAAATAATTTCAATCTATAACTTGAAGAAAATCAGTTATCAAACTGAAACCTTTTTTTAAAAAAAAGACTACTTCATTTATTTTATGTATGTAAGTACACTGTAGCTGTACAGATGGTTGTGAGCTTTTGTGTAGTTGTAGGGAATTGAATTTTTAGGACCCCTGCTCACTCCGGTCAACTCTGCTCACCCCAGCCCAAAGGTTTATTTGTTATTATACATAAGTACAATGTAGCTGTCCTCTGACACACCAGAAGAGGGCGTCAGATATCATTACAGGTGGTTGTGAGCCATCATGTGGTTGCTGGAATTTGAATTTAGGAACTTTGGAAGAGCAGTCAGTGCTCTGAACCACTGAGCCATCTCTCCAGCCCCAAACTGAAACTTCTTGATCTTTGGAGACACCTAGAGAACTTCCAGGGGTTTTACATTGTCAAAAATAGAGTAGACTACTAAACACACACTCACACACACACACACACACACACACACACACACTCACAATAGATAGATAGATAGATAGATAGATAGATAGATAGATAGATAGATAGATAGATAGAGATAGAGATAGTGTGTTGTATGGTACCTTCAGAGGTCAATAGAGGGCATTAGTTTCCCTGAAACTGAAGTTATGGATTATTGCAAGCACCATGTGTGTGTAAGGAACCAAACCTGGGTCCTATGTAGGAAGAACCCAAATACATTTTTTTAATCATTTTTCTTCACTTTGCATCCCAATATCAGCCCCTCCTTTTCTCCTAGTACCCTCTCATGCAGAACCCCTCCCCATTCTTCCCTTCCCTTCTCCTTTGAGAAGGGGGACCCCCCCTCTAGCTAACACACACACACACACACACACACACACACACACACACACACACTATCCCCACCTCCTGAGCACATCAGATTGCTGTAGACTGGGCACATCCTCTCCCACTGTGGCCAGACAAAGCAGTCCATTTATGGGAACAGGATCAACAGGCAGGTAGGCAACAGATTCAGGGACAGCACCTGCTCCAGTTGTTGGGAACCAAGCTGTCCATCTGCTACACATGTGCAAGGGATCTAGGTCCAGCCTGTGCTTGCTCTTTGGTTGGTGATTCAGTCTCTGGAAGCCCCCAAGGATCCAAGTTAGTTGACTCTGTTGGTCTTTCTGTCGTCTTCAGGTCTTTCAGTTCTTCCCCCAACTCTTCCATAAAACTCTCTGTGCTTCATCTAATGTTCGGCTGTATCTCTTTCCATTGGCTGCTGGATGGGGCCTCTCAGAAGAGTTACACTAGGTTTCTATCTGGAAACATAACAGAGTATCATTAATAGTGTCATGGATTGGTCCTTGCCCATAGGATGGGTTGATTATTCCCTGTGTCTCTGCTCTATTTACATCCCTGCACATCTTGTAGGCAGGATGCATTTTAAGTTGAAGGTGTTGTGGGTGGGTTGCTCACCTTATCCTTCCCTAGGAGTCCCTGGCTACAGGAAGTGGCTACTCTGGATCCATAAACCCCAGTACTATAGGAGTCTCAGCTAGAGTCTCTGCCATGAATCCCCTGGGGACTCCCCCATCCCAGGTCTCTGGCATGTCCTATAGATTTTCCCCCGTCCCACCGATTTCCCTTCTCTCTCCCTGCTCTCCCTGCATCTGATCTCCCCTCCTTGCCCCACTCCTCTTCCCATCTCCTCTCCCACTCAATCCCCTCTTTCCATCGCCCTGACATCCAAAACATATTTTGTTTCCTCTTCTGAGAAAGATTCAACTATCCTCCCTTGGAGCCCAAGCACTAACTGTTGAGGTTGAGTCATTCTCCAGCCCTACTAACTTAATATTTATATTTTTTGTTGCATATATATATATATACGTATACATAAATATATTCATATTTTTAAAAAGAGAAGTAGATGAAGCTGCTCGTCCCTTAGTGTAAATCAAGACAGTAGCAACAAATGTAAACTAAAACATATGTTATTCCTCACCATCTATCATTCATGAGAAAAAATAGCCAGTTTAAATTTATAATGTCATTCAATAATCATAAGATTATTTATTATATCTTCGACTATTGAATTGTTCAAAATGGGAAAGTGGGTAGCACATAGAAAGCAATCTTGCTGCCTTCAAATAAATCTTATTGGTTTGAAATAAGAGAGCACTGTGTAGACTCCTCAGTTGAATGAACAAACTTCTTTTCTTCTGGAATGATCACTTTGTACTTGAAAGAATGTTTGACAGACTGTGGTTATTCATCTAGGCAAGCAGACATTTTAACATGAACAAAACGAGCCTGTTGCTTCACAAAAACTATAACTAACAGGCTTTATTCCAAAGACAGAATTCAGTCTTTCAGGCAGCACTAGGGTTCTGAAGACCTTTACTCTTCATTATGAACTGCCAGCTCTCAATAACCAAAGGCTCTTAGGACAGAGTGATGATGCTACTAGCCAGGATTTCTGTCTGTTTGCTTGCTTGTTTGATTATTGAGACAAGGTCTTGCCATGTAACCCTGTCTGCTCTAGAACATGATACATAGACCAGGCTGGCTTCAGATCTTTGATGATCCGGCTGCCTCTGCCTCTCAAGTGCTGAAATTGCAAGTATTTACTGTGATACCTTGCTATAAGTATGATTTTCAAGATATGCATAGTTTTTGTGTATGTCCTACTATTTTATAGTAATTAAAGTTTGATATGAAAGTACATATAAGTAAAAGAAACATTGAAACAGATCAATGGGCTTTAATATAACGAAGTACTAAAAGTTTATTGATATTATTTTAGATTATGGATGTCAACTAATCTGTAGGAAACAATTTGCCGTGTTTTAGTTTACTACCAAAGAACACCTAATAATATGAAATCACTGAATTATTGATACAAAGTGCTCAAGAAAGACTTCAAATACGCCTTTGCTGGCTAATATTGTTGTAAGAATATTTTAGCTATATATTCAACCGGAATACCATATTGTAATAGTTTAAATGTAGAAGCAGATATGAGATTCTGTCTATAATTAAGCCAGGCATTAAAGGGACTCAGTGGCAAAGTATTTTCTAGCATGTGTGAAGTCTTGAGTTCAATCCCAAGGACTGGGAGAGACCGGGGAGAGAAGGAAGAAGAGACAGTGCCACCCTTACCACTAAAATATTGGTTTTGAAGCTGGAGAGGTTGATGAATGTCTTTAAAAATATAAGATAATCATAGTCACAGGATTAAAGACAAGATTACGACTTTCAGACAACTAAAGGTATCAGAGTGTAAAGCAAATTAGCTAATGTAAGTGCTCCATGAATAGAGTTTTAAATGGTTCACAGAGACAAAGAAAATAATACAAAAGTGGTCAACATTGAACTAAAGGCAGGTGTGGGTAGATGATAGTAAATGTACAAAACCTTTATGAAAGCACAGGCACATAAAGTATAGAGACACTTAAAGATATGCCTAGATGTGTTAAAACTTATAAAACTGATAAGATTGATACATAAAGGTGCTTCATTTGGAGCCGGGCGTGGTGGCTCACGCCTTTAATCCCAGCACTCAGGAGGCAGAGGCAGGTGGATTTCTGAGTTCAAGGCCAGCCTGGTCTATAAAGAGAGTTCCAGGACATCCAGGGCTATACAGAGAAACCCTGTCTCGGAAAAAAAAAAAAAAAAAGGTGCTTCATTTGTAACATTCCAAATTTACAGAAGAATCAACCTAATAATTAAGAAAAAAAAACCAGTAATACCACACACAATAAAATTTACACTTAAACATTAAGTTGGAAGTGAAGGCATTTTTCACACAAACAGGCCATGTCAGTCACCAGCAGATAGTCACTAAAGGAAACACTAATAGGTGTTCTTCAAGCAAGAAGAAATGATCAAATAAGAAATAAAAATATTAATTTAACAAATACACACACATAAAATCAAATAAATATCAACTGTCTGAAAGGATGACAAGCTTTTATGGATTTACATAGAGCATTAAACTCAGCATCAAGCTGGGCAGTGGTGGTGCACGCCTTTAATTCCAGCATTTGGGAGGCAGAGGCAGGCAGATTTCTGAGTTCGAAGCCAGCCTGGTCTGCAGAGTGAGTTCCAGAACAGCTAGGGCTACACAGAGAAACCTTGTCTCGAAAAACCAAAAAAAATGTGAAAATAAAAAAAAGCTTGGCGTGGTGGCGCATGCCTTTAATTTCAGCACTTGGGAGGCAGAGGCAGGCGAATTTCTGAGTTCAAGGCCAACCTGGTCTGCAGAGTGAGTTGCAGAACAGCCAGGGCTATACAGAAAAACCCTGTCTCCAAAAAACCAATAAATAAATAAATAAATAAATAAATAAATAAATAAATAAATAAATAATAAAATATACTCGGCGTCAAAATTAATGTATAATGTGTAAAGGGGCAAATGAAGTTAAAATGCCCAAAGTTTTATTGTGTGGAAGAGTAAATCTTGCCATTCATACTAATGCTTGATTGGTCTAAAAGGCATGCTTTGTTCTTTGGGGAAATTACCAAGAAATTCATATAATAATGTTTAAAAATAATAAAAATTAATCAAAGACAAGAAAAGATCTAGGCATGATGGCACATAGCTGTGATCTTAGCACTCATGAACTAGAGCCAGGAGGACTGTCAAGAGTTTGAGGCCAGCTTGGTCTATATAACATAGTGAGCCAGTCTACCTAAACCACAGAGGAAGAACTTAGTCTCAAAACAAACAAGAAAAAAATGGCCAAGAAACAATAGGACCTGGGGATGAAGTTCAGTTATAGAGTATAAGCACAGGACATACAAAATCTTGAGTTCAATCCCTAGAGAGGAAGGGAAAGAAAAAAAGAAAAGAAAACAATACAGAATGAGAAATAAAAATTAAATGGTATTTAATTGATTTAAAGATAATTATATTAACATTTATTTTCTCCATAATAATTTAAATGATTTAATTAGATGACTTAGATCTTTAGAACACTTTTTAGGCAGGGCCTCATGTGACCCAGGCTGGTCTCAAGCTTTTTATTTAGCTGAGGCTAGTCCTGAACCCTTTCATTCTCCTGCCTCTGTTTCCCAAGTTTTGAGAAAATAGATGTGTGCTACTGTGCCTAGCCACAAGGTCTTGTCACTGAAAGTGGATTTTAAGAGGATTAGAGATTGCTCTGCAGTTAAGAACACTTCTCAGTCTTCCAAAGAACCCAAGTTCAATTCTCAGAACTCAAGTCAAATGGGCCATAGTCACCTATAACTCCAGCTCCAGAGGGCTCTCATTCCTGTGTCCTGGAGGGTACCTGCACTCAAATACACCCCCCCACACAGACACACACTGAAAAATAATCTAAAATCTTTTAAAAAGGAGATCTTAGGTTAAGATGAAGAACAAGTGATAGTTAAGATTAGCTTAATTTTCCAAAATGACCTACCAAATTTAAATGTTATGTGGAGATTACACTAGCCTTCTTGGTGATTAATGAAACAAGCACTTTCCAAATTAAAACAATATTCAGCAGCATGTGTAATATATATGACATTCTCTTTTCTCCCTTCATGCTATCATTGTGGCAAATAGCTATGGATTACCCATATGACTTAAGCAAATGTGGATACTGATAAAAAATGATTGTATGGTACAACTTGAGGCAAATTTCAAACATTATAAGGAGACAGAATACATGTTCTGACAGAAATGAAATTAATTAAAAATAAGTAAAAGCCTAATTGCAGGATACAATTTATTTAAATTTTTAGGAAAACCCTCACATCACTGAAGAATTAACAATAGGAATTGAAAAAAATACTTTGACAATCATTCTAAAAACATAGTGTGTTAGAGCAGTGATGGCCGACTAGGCCATCATCTGCTGCATGTGCATCTAGGGACACGAGCTCCAGAGGTACTGTTTAGTTCATATTGTTGTTCCACCTAAAGGGTTGTAGACCCCTTCAACTCCTTGGGTAATTTCTCTAGCTCCTCCACTGGAGGCTCTGTATTCCAACCTATAGATGAATGTGAGCATCCCTGTCTGTGTTTGCCAGGCACTAGCATAGCCTCACTCAAGATAGTTATATCAGGGTCCTTTCATCAAACTCTTGCTGGTATATGCAATAGTGTCTGGATTTGGTGACTGATTACGGGATGGATCCCCAGGTGGGGTAATCTCTGGAAGGTCCATCCCTTCGTTTTAGCGCCAATCTTTATCTCTGTAACTCCTTTCATGGGTGTTTTGTTCTCTGTTCTAAGAAGGAATGAAGTATGCATATTTTGGTTTCGTTCATCTTGATTTTCTTGTGTTTTGCAAGTTGTATCTTGAGTATTCTAAGTTTCTAGGCTAATATCCACTTAGCAGTGAGTGCATATCAAGTGACTTCTTTTGTGATTAGGTTACCTCACTACGGATGATTTCCTCCAGATACATCCATTTGTCCAAGAATTTCATAAATTCATTGTTTTTAATAGCTGAGTACTACCCCATTGTGTAAATGTACCACATTTTCTGTATCCATTCCTTTGTTGAGGGACATCTGGGTTCTTTCCAGATAAATAAGGCTGCTATGAACATAGTGGAACATGTGTTCTTATTACCAGTTGGAACATCTTCTGGGTATATGCCCAGTAGAGGTATTGCTGGATCTTTCAGTAGTACTATGTCCAATTATCTGAGGAACCTCCAGACTGATTTCCAGAGTGGTTGTACCAGCTTGCAATCCCTGCAGCAATGGAGGAGTGTTCCTCTTTCTGCACATCCTCGCCAGCATCTGCTGTCATTTGAGTTTTTGATCTTAGCCATTCTGACCGGAGTGAGGTAGAAACTCAAGGATGTTTTGATTTGCATTTCCCTGATGATTAAGGATGTTGAACATTTTTTTTCAGGTGCTTCTCTGCCTTTCGGTATTCCTCAGTTGAGAATTCTTTCTTTAGCTCTGTACCCCATTTTTAATGGGGTTATTTGATTTTTTGGAGTCCAGCTTCTTGAGCTCTTTGTATATATTGGATATTAGTCCCCTATCAGATTTAGGATTGGTAAAAATCCTTTCCCAATCTGTTGGTGGCTTTTTTGTTTTATTGACAGTGTCTTTTGCCTTACAGAAGCTTTGCAATTTCATGAGGTCCTATTTGTCAATTCTTGATCTTACAGCACAAGCTGTTGCTCTTCTGTTTAGGAATTTTTCCCCTATGCCCATATCTCCAAGGGTTTTCCCCACTTTCTACTCTATAAATTTCAGTGTCTCTGGTTTTATGCGGAGGTTTTTGATCCACTTAGACCTGAGCTTTGTACAAGGAGATAAGAATGGATCAATTCGCATTCTTCTACATGATAACTGCCAGTTGTGCCAGCACCATTTGTTGAAAAGGCTGTCTTTTTTCCACTGGATAGTTTTAGCTCCTTTGTCAAAGATCAAATGACAATAGGTGTGTGGGTTCATTTCTGGATCTTCAGTTCTATTCCATTGATCTACCTGTCTGTTGCTGTACCAGTACCATGCAGTTTTTATCATAATTGCTCTGTAGTACAACTTGAGATCAGGCATGGTGATTCCACCAGAGGTTCTTCTATTGTTGAGAATAGTTTTTATTATCCTAGGTTTTTTATTATTCCAGATGAATTTGCAAATTGCCCTTTCTAACTCAGTGAAGAATTGAGTTGGTATTTTGATGGGGATTGTATTGAATCTGTAGATTGCTTTTGGCAGGATAGCCATTTTGACTATATTAATCCTGCCAATCCATGAGCATGGGAGATCTTTCCATCTTCTGAGATCTTCAATTTCTTTCTTCAGTACTTGAAGTTCTTATCATACAGATCTTTCACTTCCTTAGATAGATTCACACCAAGGTATTTTATACTGTCTGTGACTATTGTGAAGGGTGTTGTTTCCCTAATTTCTTTCTCACACTGTTTATCCTTTGTGTAGAAAAGGCCATTGATTTGTTTGAGTTAATTCTATATCCAGCTACTGCACTGAAGCTGTTCATCAGGTTTAGAAGTTCTCTGGTGGAATTTTTAGGGTCGCTTATATATACTATCATATCATCTGCAAATAGTGATATTTTGACTTCTTCATTTCCAATTTGTATCCCCTTGATCTCCTTTTGTTGTCGAATTGCTCTGGCTAAGTACTATATTGAATAGGTAGGGAGAAAGTGGGCAGCCTTGTCTAGTCCCTGATTTTAGTGGATACCTTCGAGTTTCTCTCCATTTTCTTTGATGTTTGCTACTGGTTTGCTGTAGAGTGCTTTTATCATGTTTAGGTAAGGGCCTTGAATTCCTGATCTTTCCAAGACTTTTATCATGAATGGGTATTGGATTTTGTCAAATGCTCTCTCAGCATCTAATGAGATGATCATGTAGTTTTTATCTTTGTGTTTGTTTATATAGTGTATTATCTTGATGGTTTTCCGTATATTAAACCATCCCTGCATCCCTGGGATAAAGTCTAGTTGGTCATGATGGATAATCGTTTTGATGTGTTCTTGGATTCTGTTTGTTAGGATTTTATTGAGTATTTTTGCATCGATATTCATGAAGGAAATTGGTCTGAAGTTCTCTTTCTTTGTTGGATCTTTGTGTGGTTTAGGTATCAGAGTAATTGTGGCTTCATAGAATGAATTGTGTAGAGTAGATTCTGTTTCTATTTTGTGGAATAGTTTGAGGAGAGTTGGAATTAGGTCTTCTTTGAAGGTCTGATAGAACTCTGCACTAAACCCATCTGGTTCTGGGCTATTTTTGGTTGGCAGACTATTGATGACTGCTGCTATTTCTTTAGAGGAAATGGGACTGATTAGATCGTTAATTTGATCCTGATTTAACTTAGGTACCTGGTATCTGTCTAGGAAGTTGTGCATTTCATCCAGGTTTTCCAGTTTTGTTGAGTATACCCTTTTGTAGTAGGATCTGATGATGTTTTGGATTTCCTCAGGATCTGTTGTTATGTCTCCTTTATCATTTCTGATTTTGTTAATTAGAATACTGTCCTTGTGCCCTCTAGTGAATCTGGCTAAGGGTTTATCTATCTTGTTGATTATTTCCTGCCATCTATTCCTCTTGGGTGAATTTGCTTCCTTTAGTTCTAGAGCTTCTAGGTGTACTGTCAGGCTGTTAGTGTATGCTCTCTCTAGTTTCTTTTTGGAGGCAATCAGGGCTATCAGTTTTCCTCTTAGGAATGCCTTCATTGTGTCCCATAAGTTTGGGTATGTTGTGGCTTCATTTTCATTAAATGCTAAAAAGTCTTTTATTTCTTTCTTTATTTCTTCCTTGACCAAGGTATCATTGAGTACAGTGTTGTTCAGTTTCCACGTGAATGCTGGCTTTCTATTATTAATATTATTGAAGATCAGCCTTAGTGTGTGGTGATTTGGCTATAATTTCAATATTTTTGAATCTGTGGAGGCCTCTTTTGTGACCAATTATATGGTCAGTTTTGGAAGAGGTACCATGTGGAGCTGAGAAGAAGGTATATCCTTTTGTTTTAGGATAAAATGTTCTGTAGATATCTGTTAAATCCATTTGTTTCATGACTTCTGTTAGTATCCATGTGTCCATTGGTGAGAGTGGGGAGTTGAAGTCTCCCACTGTTATTGTGTGAGGTGCAATGTGTGCTTTGAGCTTTACTATAGTTTCTTTAATGAATGTGGCTGCCCTTGTATTTGGAGCATAGATATTCAGAATTGAAAGTTCATCTTGGTTGATTTTACCTTTGATGAGTATGAAGTGCCCCTCCTTGTCTTTTTTTATAACTTTGGGTTGAAAGTCAATTTTATTCTATATTAGAATGGCTACTCCAGCTTTTTTCTTTGGACCATTTGCTTGGAAAATTCTTTTCCAGCCTTTCACCCTAAGGTAGTGTCTGTCTTTTTCCCTAAGGTGCGTTTCCTGTAAGCAGCAAAATGTTGGGTCCTGTTTGTGTAGCCAGTCTATTAGTCTATGTCTTTTTATTGGGGAATTGAGTCCATTGATGTTAAGAGAAATTAAAGAAAAGTAATTGTTGCTTCCTGTTATTTTTGTTGTAAAAGTTGGGATTCTGTTCTTGTGGCTGTCTTCTTTTAGATTTGTTGAAGGATTACTTTCTTGCTTTTTCTAGGGTGTAGTTTCCTTCCTTGTTTTGGTGGTTTCGCTTTATTAATCTTTGAAGGGCTGGATTCGTGGAAAGATATTGTGTGAATTTGGTTTTATCATGGAATACTTTGATTTCTCCATCTATGTTAATTGAGAGTTTTGCTGGACATAGTAACCTGGGTTGGCATTTGTGTTCTCTTAGGGTCTGCATAACATCTGTCCAGGATCTTCTGGCTTTCATAGTCTCAGGTGAGAAGTCTGGTGTAATTCTGATAGGCCTGCCTTATATGTTACTTGACCTTTTTCCCTTACTGCTTTTAATATTCTATCTTCATTTAGCACATTTGTTGTTTTGATAATTATGTGTCAGGAAGAATTTCTTTTCTGGTCCAGTTTATTTGGAGTTCTGTAGGCTTCTTGTATATTCATGGGCATCTCTTTCTTTAGGTTTGGGATGTTTTCTTCTATTATTTTGTTGAAGACATTTGCTGGCCCTTTAAGTTGAAAATCTTCTTTTTCATCTACTCCTATTATCCGTAGGTTTGGTCTTCTCATTGTGTCCTGGATTTCCTGGATGTTTTGGGTTAGGATCTTTAGGCATTTTGGATTTTCTTTGATTGTTGTGCCCATGTTCTCTATGGAATCTTCTGCCCCTGAGATTCTCTCTTCCATCTCTTGTATTCTGTTGCTGATGCTCACATCTATGGTTCCTGATTTCTTTCCTAGTGTTTCTATCTCCAAAGTTGTCTCACTTTGGGTTTTCTTTATTATTTCTATTTCTCTTTTTAGGTCCTGGAGGTTTTGTTCAATTCCATTACCTGTTTGGTTGTGTTTTCCTCTAGTTCTTTAAAGGATTTTTGTGTTTCCTCTTTAAGGACTTTTACCTCTTTAGCATTGTTCTCCTGCATTTCTTTTTTTTTTTCCAACTTTTATTAGGTATTTTCTTCATTTACATTTCAAGTGTTATCCAAAAAGTTCCCTATACCCTCCCCCCTCCCGGCCCTGCTCCCCTACCCACCCACTCCCACTTCTTGGCCCTGGCGTTCCCCTGTACTGGGGCATATAAAGTCTGCATGACCAAGGGGCCTCTCCTCCCAACGATGGCCAGCCAGGCCATCCTCTTCTATATATGCAGCTAGAGACACGAGCTCAGGGGGTACTAGTTAGTTCATGGTTATTCTTCCACCTAGAGGGTTGAAGACCCCTTCAGCTCCTTGGGTACTTTCTCTAGCTCCTTCTTCCTTGGAAACCCTGTGTTCCATCTACTAGCTGACTGTGAGCTTCCACCTCCATGTTTGCCCGGCATTGGTATAGTTTCTCCTGAGACAGCTATATCCGGGCCCTTTCAGCACTATCTTGCTGGCATATGCTATAGTGTCTATGTTTGGTGGCTGATTATGGGATGGATCCCTGGCAGCCATAGTCATTGGGTCCATCCTTTGGAATCAGCTTCACACATGATCTCTTTAACTCTTTCAATGTGTGCTTTGTTCTTAATTCTAGGAAGGGGTGACGCGTCCATATTTT